>JAQJVK010000366.1:0-77495 GCA_035578135.1 Flexamia atlantica
CCCCCCGAAAAAAATTCCTGGCTACGGCTTTGTATAATCAGTTTAAAATTCAATTTATTTCCGAGCTTTTTTAAATTACCTCCTCCCTTTCTTTTCACGCATTTTCTTTGATGTCAGTTTAAATGTATTCAAGGTATTTAAAAGTACTGCTATGTTTCGTTTTCACTGTGAAAACCTTTTCATTTCCGTTTTATCGAACATGTATGAAGTGAAAACTTTAATCAACAATTCAAATTTTACTAGAGCTTTTTTTGTATTGTCTTGCTGCTTATGGATGTTTTTATTTTTCCGCTGATGGGTTTGTCTAGTGAATTATCTTTTCATATTTTTTCACTGCAAGATGTTTATCTAGAAGAATGTATTTTAATTTTAGCAATGTGTACGAATTTTGATTCGTACTTTTGAATCTTTACTTTTCATATGCCATTTGATTTATTTGATTTTTATCATATTTTATGTTATGTCATGTTATGACAGGTACGTCACACTGTGCAGACCTAGCGTCAGATAATATGTTGGACCCTCCGGCTCTCAGAGCGGCCAGGAATGAAATATCTCTACTGATCGGCAAATGGCTCAACACAACAGACGACTGTGAGCTGACAAAGGACAACTAAAGACAACTACATGTTAAAAACCTTGTGCTTGTCAAGTTAAAGATGATTCAAATAAATTAATAAAAAAGTTTATTTGAATTCGGTAGATCAATATTACATTGCAAAGTACCTATGGCATTTAATGTTACTATACTATACTATGTTACTATTCTATGGTATTTTGCTATTATAACGCTGCTTTTGTCATTATTTCTGGAAATAAAGAATTTTTTGATTTGATTTGATTTATACTAAATAATTATTTTGGCCATACTTAAAGACCTAGGTGGCCAATGATAGAAAGTTTTCTTGTACGGTTCTAAAATATCATGATTTGAAGTTAAAGGGGCATACGTAAATAGTTTTTCTTGGGCAATCTGTGATGCCAACCTCAAGGCCATAGTTGACGTTTAACGTCTCAAAATTGGCAGAAATTTGGCCTCAGACTGAGGTTTTTACTTTTAAGAGGGACATAAAACTGCAGCCGCAAACCGTGGCGAGGGTGGTTAAGTCCTCAGCCCACTTTGGCTCGAGTTAAAGGGACCCCAGTCGTGGGGTGGGGAGTTGTAATGAGGATAGTTAGTGCAACTGCCGCCAGAGAGCTGTTGACAAGTGTCAACCACTCCCAAAGCAATAAATTTATAGTGAGGTCATAATATCAAAATATTATGTATTGTTATCAAAAACACCTATTATCGTAAACTAACTTAACCAAATAAACAATAAAGTATTTTCGTGGATAAATAAATATTTCTTTTTAACTGACGACCTACATATCAGTGAAGTACATAAAATAAAACTGAATTTTCACCTCCTTTATATATTTTTTATTTCGGTTTATTACGTGGCAATGAATAGAAGTAGCAATCCTCATTGTCAAATTGATACATACCCGATGTTTGGGCACTTTAAACTTGAAGGATTAAAAACACCGCTATAATGCACCGTTAGCCGCGCTGATAAAACCGAGGATTAAGAGTAATTTACTGCTACTGCAAAACGCACCCAAGATAAAACTGTAGGCTCTGAAAAAGGGATCAAATATTGAAACACCTGCAGTCTAAATTCCTCTCTAGGTACTAATAATATCGATTTATGACGTAAATGAATAAAAGATTTTTTAATAAAAATATCCTTTAATTTAAATACGAGTTGTGCAGCTTGGAAATCTAGTCAACCTTGTCTTAGACGACCAATTAGGCATAATTTTACTTAGAACTTATATACAAAATGTCAATAATTTTTTATCCTCCGAAAAAATATAATTTGAAATGCTTTAGCGAATTTCCCCTATAGGGAAGAAGATATTACCGTAGGTCTCATGGTAAGACCTAAGCCCCAGGCCATGATAACTTTTCGTTTTAGGGCCCCCAGAAGCAAAAAACACCATTCGTTCGAAATTTTATATATATGTGTCTGTGAGCACGATAGCGGCCGTAAAAATGGTTCGATCTTAATGAAATTTGGTACAGACATGTAAAGTGGTAATCCCTCGGACGAGTTCGTAAACCAGCCCGATTGGACCACCGGTAGGGGGGGTAAAGGGGGATAAACCCCCCAAAAATGGGTTTTTTGAGTTTTTTACATAGAAAAATAAAATCTACCGAATTTTTGTTGGCACCATTGAATTCAGCTCAAAAAGACAAACAATTTAGTAATTTGAATCACTGCTCTATGTTACCGAGATATTGAAAGTGGTAAACTCAGTACGTTGTCCCAATGTTAACCTTATGGGAAATAAGTAAAATTCGATATCTCGGTTATTTCTCAACATATATAGATAAAACTTGGTAAATAGCTTCTTCTAGTTCAGATCTACTAAATAATGAATTAAAACCACCCAGTTTTAATATACCTGTAGCAGCAAACCTGCATACTCATTCCCTATGTTATTCTTATGGAGCTTACAAAAACATGTCAAATCTCGCTATGTTGGATTGAAATATCTTGTTTTGGATTTGAAATTCGCTGAGTTTGCAGGTCTGCTGCAACGGGGGTATTTTAATATACGATAGATGATCGGCAAGACTAAGTGTTTACCAATCCCGAAAAAATACTAGTTAGGCGCCATGTAAAATTAGCCGTTACAACACGAGTTACTGTACCTCTAAAACAGAAAGTCGGAGGGTAAAAATCATTAGTAGTGGACAATTATTTCTGTTTCAGCCTCTTCTTACATTGGTAGCAATTGAACGATTTAAAAACAAAACAATAACTAGGCCCATTGCACATGAATCGCTCAAAAATCTCTCTAATATCCTGCAAAAACCCATTAGACCGATTATTGAATGTTTTTAACATCTGATGCCAGACAAGCGGGCTTTGTCTGTGTAGAGGCCTGCATACTTTTACACTGATTCATGTACAACAATTTAACCTATTAAAAAATACACTATTATTACAAAAACATTCCCTGCCCACAACACTAAAAATATTACCTTTCGACTTAGGAAGCTTACACCTGAGCCGTGGGTGACAATTTTACCACATCAACAAAAGTAATTTTTAGTAACTTCACCTGAAAAGATTATTATTAACATTGGTTTGCAAAGCTCATATTTACACAGTGTTAATTTAATTAGTCTGATATTGTTATGAAATGTAAACTTATTTCACACTATTACTGTATATGAAGTAATTATTTTTCATCTGCTTATCCTCTGCTGGTATGCGAGGTGGAAATTGCGATTAGAATTTTTAAGAGACTTAGCTTAAACGCATACAACAGAAGTCCTCGATTCATCACAAATGTTCTCTTAAAGTGTTAATAACCGCAAGTGGCAAAGTTTGTTCATGACGAGATAAGTAGTAAACTACTGCAAAGTAATTTAATGGATTATATAAGTTTGGTGTTGACATATACTCTCCTTACATTTTAATATTGCAATGCAAATAGAAGTTAACCTAATTATTAGTGTTGTAAATATCATTAAGCTGTGTTCGGGTGATGACAGTTTTTTTCACCTGAGTTTTTTATCTTGGTTATTTATATTTACTTCACAACGGATTGTGTGTATGTAGCTACATACACACCAAAAACGAAGCTTCCCGTCTACCAATAATTAAAATATGTCAGAAATTTCGCACTTTAAAAAAGCTTTAAACTCTCATATGCTTTAACTGTAATTGTTTACATGTCTGCTTACAGACATCGACGAGAAATCGTGTGGTCTTTGCCTCTTAAGACTAAGATTTTTTTACCTATTTGTTTAATCAGACACTCTTAAAAAATGTATAAGTTTTTGATCTCATTCTATCACGTGTTTATCAATTAATTTATGGTTTTTACATGTTATACAACAGATATTCCATTTAAAATTAAAACTAACCAACTATGTAGAGTAAAAAAGTCTCTGATTTATTTCTCAATACCAAAAAAGATTAATCAGCTTACTTACCAAAACGGAAAACAATATTAAACATAACATATGTTAAGAACACTAGCAGACCGACCGTATCAAACACTGTAAACGTAAAACCATTGATTATAAAGACAATGGTAAAACATTACGAACACTGATTAATGTAATTTAGAAAAGATAGATTGGTATCCAGAGAGTTTTATGACAACGAAGTAAAAAAAAAACTAATGAAAAATACGATAATCAAAATTATGGCTGTCACAAAGAAAATCGTATATTTCATTACTAGCACCTAAAGTGACGCTTTTCGTACAAGGTCAAGTTTTACAACCGAGGCTGTAAATCAAAGTTGAAAAATGAGTAAGTAAAAGCAGCTTTAGGTCCCTGTGATGAACTATATGTTTCGTTATATTGCTCAATACAACCGTTATATAATCTACAAGCAAATATTTCCATTCGTAAATGAAGAAGGTTTGGGTCGCCGGAATTGTACCCCCTGCGGATTTGTACCCCAAAAAAAAACGCTACGTCATTCTGACGTCACAGGACGGGGGGTACAATTCCGGCCGCGAACTTTCAGGACGGATAAAGTGTTATGTATTTCAATCAACTGACATTTCACGGCTGGCTGAACAGCTGCATAATTTATATAAATCCAATTAAACTTCTTAACTCCGATCCCGGAATTGTACCCTCCGGATTTGTACCCCCCGTGATCAAATCCTTAAGTCCTACCCCGGATTGGTACCCCCCGGATTTGTACCCCCCGTCGCCAAATCCTCAAGTCCTACCCCGGATTTTTAGCGCCCAAGGTCAGAACTTAAGTCCGAGCCCGAATTTGTACCCCCCGTGGCCATATCCTTAAGTCTTACCCCGGATTTGTACCCCCCGGATTTGTACCCCCCGGATTTGTACCCCCTGTGCTCAAATTCAGTTTGACCGACCATGGAAATATACCGGGTCAATATTCGTTATTGTTGTTGACTTTTTTAATTAGTTCTCGCAAATCAACGGCTGTTCCTTAAATTATTGCCTAATATTATTCTACGGATATGTCTTATTATTAGTAGTAATATTATTATATTGTGTAGTCTTATTCATCATTAAGTAGGCTAGAAAATATGTCAATAATACGTGATGAAAGTATTGGATAAAATATTTTTTTGAATATCTAAATTCATAAAAAAGTTTTTAGTTTGACTATAATGTTTCACGTTTATAGTCTCGTATTCCGTTGGACTGTTTGCCATGGAACTTGGTATAAATATGTGAAATTTCACGGAGCAGGTTTTTAAAACATTCATTTCGTCTTAACTCAATCGGGGGGTATAAAACCGGGGGTTACAAATCCGGGGGGTACAAATCCGGGGTAGTACTTGAAGATTTGGCGACAGGGGGTACAAATCCAGGGGGTACAATTCCGGGGTTGGACTTAAGATTCTGACCATGGGGGGTACAAATCCGGGGTAGGACTTGAGGATTTGGCGACGGGGGGTACAAATCCGGGGTCGGACTTAAGAATATGACCACGGGGGGTACAAATCCGGGGGGTTCAATTCCGGGGTTAGACTTAAGGGAAATAATTTAATTGCAAACCATTTAGGTGTTGATGATTTAATAATGTATTTGGGGGTACATTTCCAGTCACGGGCTGTTTCTCGAGCGATTTAGGCCCCGCCTCCTGTGACGTCAAAAAATGACGTAGCGTTTTTTGTGGGGGGTACAAATCCGCTACCCCTAAATTCCATCGATATAAAACTACTATATCGATGTTAAATCGTTAAAACTAGTTTTATATCGATGATAAATTCTACTACTACGATCAATGATAAAAATTATTAAATTTAAATAAACAATCAAAATGTAACGTAAACAGATTTCCTAGAAAGACAAAAATAATCTCTTCTCGGAAGGAAGATAACAGATTTGTAAAACTCGCTCATTTCCCCAATCGATTATTACATGCGCTACGATACGCCGATAGTTGTTCATTGTTGTCAGTCTAACCCAACACAAATGAAACGGACAATTAGCTGATTGCTTCAAATAGCAAGAACAAGATGGTGGCATCTTTGGGAGGAATCTTTAAAGGTAAACAAGCTGTAACATTTTGGTTTTCTCAAGTAGTGTGCGTGTTGTATTGAGCAATATAACGAAAAATATAGTTCATCACACGGACCTAAAGCTGCTTTTCGTTACTCGGTCATTTTCGTTATGCGGTAAAACTTGACCTTGTACGAAAAGCGTCACTTTAGGTCCTAGTAATGAAATATACTAATGTGTCCAAAGCCAAAATGTTTTTGACTAAGGGGAACGCAAACTAAAAGTATTGATATTAAATATAATTACCTTATTCATTAAACTATTTTAACTATATCGTAAAAAATTATCTACAATAACATAGTACAACTGTGAAAAGTGAGTGTTTAGTTATGTTTGTTCCTGGTAGTCGAAAAAGCTACTAAGCCGATTGGTCTAAAGTTTAATAGTAAGTAGATCATTACCCGGTAAACACTTAGGCTTGATTACTTCCTTAAAATGAGGATAAGGAACTGTATGCATCTTTCTACTTGTTGCATTACTTAGACATGGCCCTACGATTGTGTTCTTCCTCTCTTACACCTTTCTTTCAGCTGTTAGTTTTCTTTAAACTGAATATTTCCTTTAAAACCGCGGCAAAATGAAAATTAACCAAAAGTCTAATATTTGATGCAACTCTATTGAATCTTAAACGCAAAAACATAATGATTGGATTACATTCACTTTTTCCGGTGAGTTTTACACCGCAGCTGCAGGAGCCAACTTTGCCAATATCTTAGACTTTCCAACGAATGTTCGGTTTGCTTATTGACAAACTTCTGGCTATCTTTATCCCATCGTAATAAGTGTAATACATTTATACAGAACATTAATACGAATATCCAAGCGCAGCAGTGTGCACAATTACAACTATATTTTACATTGCTGATACAGTAGTATATTCTGTTTAAGTGTAACAATGGACTCAAGTGTATTAAAATCGTCATTATATACTTGATAATCAAACTCAAAAATGGTAAAAGTTTGTTATCCAACCTCTAAATGTATTTCATGATAAAGCCAAAGCAAAAAAGATAATAGGAACTTACATCGGGTGTCTCACCTAAATTGAACCAATAGCTAACTTTTTTATTATAAATCTGACAAATAACTTCTTATGGGGACTTCCCTTTATTTTAAAGCTGCTTTTCGGAGTGACTTCAAAATTTTAAGATATATGGCCGCCATTTTCCAATATGGCGGACAACTTTGATTTTTCTTATGGAACACCCTCTATTTTTTATGGCGTTTTTGAATTTAACGCTTAATTTTAGGAACTTTTTATTCATTCTCATTTTTTTCTAAGCCCATTTGTTCAGGAGATATGAGCAGTTAAAGTTTGATTTTTTCCCCATTTAAAAATCATTGTGTCCATTTAGCTGCGCCATCCCATGTATTCATCATGCAGTAAAAGCATATGCGAAATAATACATTTCTATGAGTGAATCTTAACTGAAAATTATTTTATGATTAAATCTCAACTAAACTCACATTTTAAGACACTTTTTGGCATGTATTATTAAACCCAAACTTTTTCGATATACAGACTACCAACAATTTCCCAATGCATTTTAAATGGGAAAAATCAAACTTTAACTGCTTGTACCTCCTTGGGTTTATAAAAAAATAAGAAAGTATAAAAAGTTACTAAAATTAAATATAAAAACCGAAAACGCCATAAAATACAGAGTGTTCCGTAAGAAAAAACAAAGTTGTCCGCCATATTGGAAAATGGCGGCCATATTTTTAAATTTCGAAGTGACTCAAAAAAGCAGCGTTAAAAATAAAGGAAAGTCCCCCATAAGAAGTTCTTTGTCAGATTTATTATAAAAAAGCTAGCTATTGGTTCACTTTAGGCGAGACACCCGGAATATTGTCTTAGTAAACCTTTGACGTTAAATCCCTGGACCTTAAAAGCCAACGTTTAAACACTTCCGGAAGTCCCCTTAACGACTGCACTCTTGAGGACATTTTTCGAGACCACTCAGGCCCGAGTTACAGTCACGGTAAGGGACGTGAACAGTTGTGGAGTGTAATGAGAGTTGTGGGTGATAGTGCCTCAATTACTATTTTCTATTACTATAGTATTACTACTATTACTATTACTACTCAATTACTAGAGTGCACTATTGAATACTACGTTCATAGGACCGTTCTCATAATTAGACCATTTCGTAACATGTAAACCAGGCAAAATTGTGGTTCGGATCCCACGTTAAATTGTAGGTCCCATGGTTGCCATTGGCTGTTGGGCTATTGATTAACAGTCTTCTAAGGATAATGTCGGCCTTAGTCAGTAACAAGACTACAATCGCGCCACTCATCTGTCATTCATACTTGGCTTAAAATACCTTCCTGGGTAGGTCGCCATTTCAAAGTAATGTATCTAAAGTACCAATATCAAACCGAGAAACTGTTAGATTTTTTGTTTAATTTTTAAAGCTGATATTGAGACAAACTAAGAACTAATCAGGACACTGAAAAATAATTTTGTTTATTTAACTCAAAGTATTACAAAAATATTACATTGATTTGGACAATAAATAGAATAGCCTATACAGCATTTGTACTACGTTTCGTTTACAGCCTCCGCTTTATAAGACATCGACCGAAAAATAAATTAGTGTCATAATATTGTAGTTTAATAAAATCCTCCTGCCTCATTTCACACCACTCAGTGAGTTTATATTAACAAAATATTTCTTCTTTCTTTCTTTTCTTTATAAAAAAGAGGGTGGCGGCCTCTTTTTACCTTGCATTTGCCCCCCCCACATGGGCCTCAGGCCTGTGCGTGGAAGTTATCAAGCAAACCCAAGAAGTGAGCCGGTACAGTACTGCTAAAAGTATGCGACATCATCGGGACTCGATCCTGCGACGCTGCCGCCACAGAACCGGGGCCGAGTGCGCTACCAACTGCGCCACCGACTCACTAAATTTGTTTACAGTAATTGTTAAGCCAATATAAAACCATTACATATTTTATAAAATTTCATATAAAATGATGTTACAGCTGGGTTTGAATTGAAATTGAATTGAAAATAAGTCAGAAACTAAAGAATAAGTTTATTTTTCATTTTTGTCCTTTACATACACGACTCGTCATTAACATGATATTATTCATCCGTGGTAGACTGTCTGATATAGTTTGCAATATTTGTTGTGGGAACCATTAAGTGTGAAGAAGTGTTTCAAAGTTGTTGGAGCACAACCCCCAAAGTTGTCCACGACAGTTTAATAAAACGTTTTCCATCCACTTAACTTACAAAGTGTTTCGTGGCTCTGATCAATTACACTTCCCCAGGGGTTTTTACTCTGGCAATAAAATACTGCATCATAATATTTTCCACAAGATTGAATTTTTAGAGAATATATGTTTGTTCTTAGTATTTTATAAAAAAAACCTGTATTATTTAGCTCATTTTAAGAAAATGGTAGTTGTTTATAGTCTCCTCTATCCGATAGCATCGCTTTGGAGTTCTCCCTACCGCAACCGTTAAGGTGGTGTGTTTTTTTGTAAGTGATTAAGTTCAATATTTCATAAAAATACACTATACATTAAAAATATTATATAAATTATGGTGGATATAAAATAAAAGCATATTATTTTCAGGCATTGGAACATTGACGAGGGTAGAGTAATTTTAAAAAGTATACGAAAAATGCTTTAAACTTCTTAATTACGATTATTTTGGAAACCAAACTAAATTTAGAATCACCTACAATTAATAAAATAGGTAAATTCTAATTTCTAGGAATCCACAGGTTATTAAGTGTACATGGTTTCTTATACTACCAGACACACTAGTGACTAGAGTGTTTACCTTAGATGTAACTTTCAACTGGATTTAAATTTAAATTAAGTATCATATAAACAGATGTGCTAGAAATTCAGAGATATTCATGCCTACCATTTGTTTCTGATATTTGTGATCGTTTATGTGTGTGAGTTAAATAAGTGCAAAAATGTGTTTTTATAGATAATGATACCCTGAGAGATATTCACTAAATCTACTGAATAATAACCCTTAAAATATAAAATATAAAACTGGGGTGAGGGAGATAACTACCATTGATCAAATCGAAAGCCCATCAATTTTTATTTTACTGTGCATAGTTTTTACCAAATAATGATTTTCAAAAATTGTCGTCATTAAAAAGTGATTAAAATTCGAATCGCGATTTAGAGATAAAACTTACCAAAAATTATAAACCCAAGTTCTTTTTGTGCTCTAGGTGTTAATGTAAAATATTTCTTTACTATACAAGACTCCGTTCTATAGTTAAGGTAATTCTATAGTCAAAGCCAAATGTTGTTTCATCAGCAAACTAACTTTTACCAATTTACACCGGCCCAAATTAGCTGGACATTTCAATTAAACAGCTTTCCGTCGTTTGTTAACTCGTTTCTCCCACTGTGTTATAAATTACATTTTCTGTTAACAATTCCCAGCAAACAAGTGAGGGTCGGTTAAATGTAGTTCAATGTCATGGCATTTTGAATAAAGCTGTTTGCGCAATCTTTTAATCGGCATATTGTCAAATAGGGTACATCAAATTCGATGTTATTACATCATCATAACATCGAATGTTATAGCAACAAATTATAACTGTTATAATAATGTTCTATGTTATTGAAAAATCAAAACGTGTGGCCTACAACTTTTTAATTTATTTATTTTTTTATTTATTTATTTGGCCATTCAAGTGTACAAGTAATAGGCTACGTCAGGATTACAATAGAGGTTTCTTCAATAATATAGTCCATTTCTTGCATAAAACAACACCGTGCAGCAAAATAAATGGGCACACCATGCATATGCATGAAAAACTTAAGTTAAAAAAAACACAACCAGGCAAAAAAAATAAAAGCACGCCATGCACTTCAAGCTGCATACATTAACCTACATTACACATCAAATTGCACATCAAAAAATTCTTTCACTTCATAGAATGGATTTTCTAAAAGCCAATTTTTTATGATTGTTTTGAATTTTGGTAGAGGTAACTCCCTCACTGATGTTAGTAGGTGGTTGAAATATTTAATACCTGTAACAGGAAAGCAGTTGAGTGATTTGCTTAGCCTATGTCTTTCAATAAAAATGTTGGTCTGATTCCTTGTCTGATATCTATGTAAATGCTGGTTTCTTAACATTAGGTATTCCTTAGACTTAATTTCCAAAAGACATTGAAAAATACAAACATTGAATATGGTCATAATCTTATTTATGCGAAACAATGGTCGACAGTGATCAAGGTGCTGGGCTCTACTCAGCACTCTAACCGCTTTCTTCTGCAAAAGCAGAATCTTGTGAACTTGGGAAGAATGGCCCCACAGTCTTGTGCCATAAACAATAATCGAATGAAAGAAAGCAAAGTAGGCTACACGGATGAAGTCCCCAGGCAAGTCAATACACAGTCTTCTCAGCAGAAAAATCACTCTACTGACCCTACTGCACACTGACCAAATGACACCACAAGACGAGCACGACGTAAGTAATACAGTCTTCAATTTGGTACGTTAGTCAGATAATACGTTTTCAAATTAATGATAGGCAGTCACAGAAAGAAACAAATGTCCTTATCAACTATATGCTTCTTAAATAAAAAAAAAATAAAAAGCTGTAGTTTCAACGGTGTAATTATGTTATCTTTTGGTGGTTTTACAGTAACATTAGGCCCTCGTGTCAGAACAGGCCAGAGGAAAGATGCCACAGTGTGTGTAAACATTGCAAAAGGTAAGCAATATTCACAGTGGAATTACTTTCGTTCATAATTGTATGATTGACAGCCAAAAAAACCGTGCTTGGACTTTAGATTACATTTTACTTTAGATTACATTTGTGTAGGGTTACCATACGCTTTAGATTGAAGAAGACACGTGCGAAGTGAATATAAGCTCTTCAATGAGTCAATCCCCCGAATCATAATAAAAGAAGAAAAGATCAGACAAACTTTCCCGTTAATATTTTATTGTTCATAATTATGGACCTACGGGTATGATAGCAGACCGCACACAATATAATTTTATCAAGCTGTATTAACTTATTTGTATACTAGTCGTCGTAAACTCTAGTTCTGTGAGACCAAGTACGAAACACCAGCTGACTCTGCACACCTTTCTTTTTTTCTTCCATCATGGTTGATAATTACATGTTATAATACATGCTCAAATAATTAACTAGGCTTCAAAAATCGATTAAAAAACTTTAATTTAACTAATTTAGTTATAAATCAAACTCAAATAATGCTTACCATGTGGTGATTTGTACTTATTAATATTGAACAAATTATACATCATGACAAGTTTTCTCCTAAACGAATACCTACCAATTTTGTAACAATCTCACTAGTAATTTATCTTAAAAACCTGAGGGCCTATGAACAATTTCCGGACATTTAACAGCATTTTCAAAACTACACCCGAAGATTTCAAAAGCTTAGAAGGAGAGCAATATGTTTATAATGTTTAAAGAAAATAGGATATATTTATGGTAACCCTGGTTATGTTAATAGCATAAACCATATGCATTGATCCGCTTTTTGCATCTGGAATATGAGTTATTAGATATTGAGTTTAACACAGCAACAGTTTGTTACTCTTCTCCTTGCACAGAAGCTTATAAGGACCGGAATTCTCTTTTAAATATTTTCCGGATATTTTATATTGTGATTTGGTTAATATTCAACATATTTCGTGATACAATTTGAATTTATGGTAATAAAATACAGTATATACCAATTAAGTTCAATGTTTCTTTTAAATCATGAATTAACTTCATCAGAACAACTGAAATGAATCATTTTGAATGAAGTTGAATGAATTAATTAATTAATTAATGAATGATTGAATTAATGATTGAATGAATGAAGTGTGATACACAGAATTAAACTTTCGAGCCAAAAAAATCTTAACTTAACAAATACCAGAATGTTGATTGGAAACATCACGATGGAAACAAAGTCAAACTGTGACATATAACAAACTTGGCAGACGTTACATGAATGATCACAGATAAATGCAAGCGTTCAGCTCTAGTGTTCGTTTGGCACGGAGTGTAGTGAGATGTCTGGCATATAAACTGAGTCTTCGTCAGGAATGTTTCATTGAAGCTGTGTTAAGGCTTTTAGTACCAATTACAAAGGGAACATTTTGTATTTGGTAAATTTACAATGTGCAAAATGGCGTTTAATATGTCGTGTTATTGTATTATAGATACCAAAACAAGCTGAATGTTTAGTTTTGTGGTAGGGTATAGAAAGCTGATAAATGGAAACAGATGATAAAAATTAATTAAAATGGCTTAGCTTAAACTTTTAGCCTTTTAGCCTGTTTATTTAACCGCAAATTTTTGAAACCATTGCAAATAACTTACAAAATAATCACTTCTCTTAAAAGGAGGCGAGAGAGGATGACGAAGTAAAGTGCGCAAAGTGCTCATTTACTTAACGATGATTATAATCCTAGAGATACAGAGTTAATGAAACGTAAATATAATCATTACAGGCAGAGAGTTTTGAGCAAGTTAAGTGGGTGTAAAACATTCACTGAACTGTTTTAGACATGCTTTCCATTGTGCTTCAACAATTTATAAACGCATATTTCCACTTAATTATTAACAATGTTGCATTTTAATGAACAACATTTACACTTGCCTATACTAAAACGCAAACAAGTTTGCAAAAGGAAGCGTATTTACTAAAAGAATGTTGATTATAAAATATATTTTATAAAAATTTAAACATTTATGAAACACACGTACTTCTCTTCTATTAAATTGTGTTCATGTAAATAACTATATATACATAAGTCCAGTAAAATGTACTTGTTAGGAGTATAAATGACTATTCAAGGTAATTTTGTGGTATTTTCTCAGCGTTTGCCCCGCTAGCTTGTGAACCCACAAAGTTAGGGTTTACATTGATTTTTTCAATTCTACTTATTAATGTGTATTAATGTAAGTTTCGTTTTCAGAATCCTCTATAATGAATACAGGGTATGTTAATACGAAAAAAATTCGAAATTTGTCTGTAGTAACGTTATTTTATTCAATGCATTTTGCTACATTTTTAGATTTCATCCGATACATAGCACAAAACACAAGAATATGAAGTCGTAAGGGTCCAACATTTTCATTTAGATAAAAAATAACCTTTCAAAAGAGTTTTGATGGAGAAATAATCATGAAAAAACATACCCGCGATGAAAAAGGCATTTTAAGCAGATCCAATATATTTTAAATTACTAATGATTAATTAGAATTGCCGAGCTATTACTTTACGATACAAAACGCAGATTCAGGAATCAAAGATCCTACCCGAACCCTGTTTATCACAAATCGATCATAGTCAGTATGTGACATGGTCTAATTTAGGTTTCCGCTTTTATTTTTATTGAAAGGTTACTAAAAAGATCACTTGAATATAAATCTACAAAAAAAAAACAAGAATGCATTTGGTCGAATTTACCAAACCTCATCCTGTTACATCGATGAAACTCAAACAATAACGCAGCTTGATGGCGAGGAGTTAAATTTCACTAACATTTAAATTACAAGGTCAATAGAAATAGTTATACTTGTTATTAAAACTTTTTCATATGATTATAGTAAATAAGTAATCGTCAATAGTTGGAAATAATAATCTATTTGGTAGATTTAAATCTTAGCAAATCCATTAAAAAGTCGTATCAGGGAGGATAAAATACTTACTTTCTGAAAATCATATTTTTTTCTCTGAAAAATACTTTCAGTACCGATAAAATAGCGAGTAAGCTGGAATTTTTTTTAGTTGTTAGTCTAATGATGAGGCAATTTTTATTTTAACTAACGATATTATTTTGATCTCAATATGAAGTGTTTTTAATTTTTAAAATTAGATTTAATTACAGTTGAAAATTAATATTTTAGCGGCTTTTCTGGCAAATTTTAATATAGGTATAATTTCGAACACTGAGGACAACTTTTAATAATCTAGCCCAAATATGTAAGCGTTCGATAACAAATTTAATAATGCTAAACAGTTACAATTCATGTAAACAATCAACAAAATAAACTCGACAAAATAAAACCAACAAAATAAACTCGTCTAAAAGAAATTTTCTTTAACGAAAGGACTGAATCCATGCAAAAGACGTTTCTAAAGAGCTCAATACTTTTTAATTTCCTGTTTGGTCATATCATTATTAAAATTGTTTTATAAAAAGTATGTGTAGGTGAATTATACGCGGTTGAAATACAGTTATTCTGGTGCAGCAGTGGGCGTGGCTTGCCGCGTGCCGTGTCACGGCTCACACACGTGACGTCGACTCGTTCAACAATACAGGTGTGATTGTTGTCGACAAACAAGTGTTCATCCACCGGCCGCAGAGCCCCTGCGTGGTTTGCAATCCACACGTTTGTCCTTCTCCGGTAATATATATGGTGATCAGTTTGCAGTCATTGGTTTTGTATTTCTGATAGGAAACAATATAATAAGGATAACAAATAAGTATGAGAATTATGTATGTAGCCTGTTTAAAAAATTGGTTTTAAGAGATTTGTCTAAGCTTAAACATGAAAAAGTGTAAAAGTCAGGAAGAATAGTCAGAACAGTCTATTTCACAACAAGGGCCGAAAATGAGGTTTTGCAGGATCGAGATCGTGTTTCAAATTCGAGACGAAGTCGAGAGCTGCAAAACCCTTTCGTCCGAGGTGTTAACGCTATTTTTCACCGCACCACACAATGAAATATACCCTGTAAATCTGATTGTTTGACAAACTTGAAAACAAAACTTTGAGGTTATGAGCGACGATACAACTTCGTTGACATGGTTTAAACAAACACAGCTATGAAAATTAAATGATCGTAACTATCATGTCTTTGGAACCTATTGAATGCCGTATATTGTGATGTTCTCACGTTGTCTCAAGCAAATAAACGATCAGCTGACTTTCGGAACTGTGGCGGAAGATAGCTGGCTTCGGCCACCAAATGACGTTTGTAAAACAAGTGATTACGTCGTAGTGTGGTGGAAAAAAGTTTCTTGTTGTACTGTTATTGCCTGTCATTCCTTGAATTAGTATGTTTTGAAATATTCACATAACTATTTAGTTTAATAGTTTTTGTTTGCATTTAGAAAATTGTTCTTGTAATTCATGCATGTAGTACCCTGTACCATATCAATCCCATAAATGGCGTTTGCCCTGAATAATTAAAAATATAATAAAAAGGCCAAAAAGCTTTAACTAGAAAATTCTAAAATGACAAGTGGCCAAAAAAGATCGTTATGGGAGTCATTGAGTTCCTTAAAAAGTGTACAAATTGCCTTAACTTCAACTCAACCTCTGTTCCAGACGATAATCAGACGATATCCACCTTGCATTATTTGTGCAAAACAAATTTTCACATTAATATTAAAAAGCATGAAATATAACTGTCTACATTTAAGTGAACTTGGTAGAAAATTATGAAAATAGATTTAAACATACACAACTACTGTTTGTTACTTTAACTCAAAATACTAAATGACATTTTCTGGAAAATTAATACTTAACTTTTTATGACTTAATACACCAATATTACTAGTCATGTATGTATGTAGAGTTGAACCTTTAATTATTTGTTCGTCAGCACTTCAAAAAATAGCAGCATTTACAATAAAGTTGCTCAAGATATTTAAGAATATAAAATACAATATTCAAACATATACATTCAATCAACATTTAGTATTCTCGTGCTTGACGCTAAATTAACGATTACCAAAGTTTACAGGCCGTTTTAAAGAAGAATGTTGAGAATTTTAAACGTAGAATTTTCCTTTATTATGACGAAGATCTTGACCCTCTTCTCACATTATACCTATACAATTTTATATGAGAGGTAAATGTGTGTGAAATTTATGTTTGTAATAACACTATGTAAAAGGAATAATTTGCAATTTGGCTCTCGTCTGAAAAAATTTTTATCGTCATAACACAGAAAAGAATATAAATTGAACTTACTATTGGCGATTAACATTAAAATCAGTTGACAAAACCTACGTAAAGTTCCCAGTATGACGAAGAAGTTGATTTTGCTTTGTCACCCTGTTTCGAGACTTTATTAGGCCCCATTATGTCAAGATTGCTTGGCTGTATTACTCTGCTTTTATGACAAAGAATCATGTGTAGTGCTCATGTGTAGTTACTTATGTCATATAGTCTCCTTATTTGATTATTGTAGATTTTTACACTTCTAGTTTATTGATTTTCATTAGAAGATAATCAAGATTTTTTATTTAGATTTCAAGCAGTTATATGTGATTAAATATGTTATAGAAGCTTGATAAAATAATAAATAATTTGTTCTACGTAGTTTTTACCTATTTAACAAAAGTTTTATAGTTATTTCATAACTATTTCACACAAATTTTAAAGGTAAAATAATGTATTAACAAGTGTATTTTTGTTTTAAATAAAAAACATTGTATTAGTTTCCTGAATGGGATTTATTTGGATAAATTTTAATCTTTACTCCCCTACATCTAAAACTTAGAAAGGTACAACAAAATGCTAATTCACAATGAATCAACCAATGCAGTTGATTCAATACCTGATGGACGTGGCCAAGCCTTGAGTGGCTTACAATTAGTCACGTGTAGATCACGTGATCACCACGGCGCTGCCCGCGTCTACCAGAATATAATTGATAAATAATTATATTCTTATTACAATGGTAAATCACCACCATTGTATGCTACTCTTCCTAAACAAACAACCTAGAAACGAAAATAATAATGCTAGGCCAATGGAAGAGCTATTAACTAATTATATGTTTAAAAATAACATTAAGTAAATAATAAGTAATACTAAATAAATAATATTATTTATGTACATCCTAATCTTTGCTGGATCTGTGATTGTATATTTGTGTATTTCAACCTTTACAATCCTTATTGAAACGGGCTAATGACAGTTTTAATAAATCTCCAAGAAAATACCAAAAAGGACAACCAAAATAAACAATAGAAAATTAAATAAATAAAAATATAAATTGAAAAAATATTTATAGGGCTATTGTTTGAATACTTAATTATAATTATTTATGTCTGAGCTTTGACAAGCATTATAACTTTCTTCATTTATTGATGCTAACTAAATTATTATTAATGGTTAATAACAATTTGACTTTTGTTTTGATAATAGTTAAAAAGAAATTTAACTAGTTTACATACTAACTGTTAACTTTGAACTTTTTATTTAACTCACCATTCACCATTTATTTTTAACAAACTATGTAATAACTTAGTTTTTCTGTACTTCTTAAGTTAATTTTTATTGTTTTTTATTATTACGTATAATGTTATTCATAAAACCCTACTGAAGTAAATTTTCACTGATTTTTTATGCAGTCAACGGTTTATTTCCATGTTCGCCTCAAACCCTTTTTCCAGATTTGAAAACGAATAACGAAATACTAATTGAAAATGTAATCAAGTGCCGCTAAATCAATACCAGTGAACGTGACCCAAGCCCGATGCGGCTCCCAGTCACGTGCAGGCCACGTGATCCCTGCAGCGCTGCCGGCACGTCGCGTCGCACGTCGCGTCTACCTGGACCTTACCGATATAGTATTGACCTATGGTACAGTCCCCCTGAAATAGGAAAGAAATTTACGAGCAGCAATCGAACATCTATAGCTGTTTCTTGTTTACATTTTAAGTAAGATCTAACACTTATAGAGGCATGTCATTGCAACTACTTCTTTAAAAGTATAATAATGTCCATAGTGAACAATGATTAGAGCACTCTCTCTGAGACCTTAAAAGAATCTCCATATTTCTGACCTGTAATGCATGTCGAAATGGTGCTTGCAGTATGTTATAAATCAATAAATCTCAACAAAGATAGTGTTTAACATGTAATTCAGCACAAAACGTTCGTTATAATAATTAAAATAAATATGTAAAAGTAAATCTATTTCGACTAAATATTCAAAATAATAAAAATAATTACACAATGGTTGGTGGACATAAATGTATTTAAAAGATCCATTTTAAATGACTTTGTACCTTACAACTTTAGTTTAAAATCGACCATTTACAAATACAATGATATGAATGTAACGTTTATCACCATTAACGAAATACTTGGATAAGAGTTTTTGTGGCGCTTAGTTTTATATTTACTTTCTTTACGCCACGAAAAGATAAAACATTTAGTGCAATAACAATTAATTCAAATAGTTTGAGCTGTTAATAGTAATAAACTACGAAAAATATATCGTGAACGTCTCGTAGGTTTTATTGTTTTGCAAAAGTTAAATTCCGTTCTCCGAGTTTATATTTTTCCACGATAAAAAAGGAGCGGATTATAAAACGTTCTCGTTGATTCATTAAATTTTAAGTAGAAAATTTTAATTCATTGATATACTGTATTAAAATATTTATAATTTATGTTGAAAACCACATTTTTATCAAAATCTGTATTGGGGCATAGAAGATTGGTACTAACAATAATTAATATATGATGCATCGCTGTGATGATTGGGTTATTAATCGAATTATCCGGTTGAAAAACGAGGTAACACATTAGCTGAAACTTGCAGCTACTCAGAGCCTAATAAGGATGTAAACCTGGAACATCTTCATTAGGGGAACGTTTACGAGCTGTAAAACAGCTTATATAAAATCATTAACGACGAGACAGGAAGCTAATGGAACATAAACCTCTCTGCAAAGTGTAACGTTACAGCGAGCTCATCATAAAAACGTTCATATTACGCTGATTAAATCATTTTTAAGCTTGACTAAACGATTGTTCGTAAAAAAATATATAATTACTTGGGGTTCATGGTTCAAAGTAAATAAACTATTTTTATATATTTCGCCACTATTACTCCTTAGAATATTTACTTTGGAGGATTTATTTGGAACAAAATAAATTGGGTACAAGCAGAAGCGATCACAGTTTTTTATGTGTATTTTTACTGGCCAAAGATAATTAAAGCAGTTGTAATCGATGTATCCAGAGACTTACTCTTTTATACCCTTAGTTTAAAACAACGTTTGTCATTCACTTTGGCATGTTAAAAATAACTACAACTAGTAGCAGTTCGGATGATAACGTTCACAGTAGCAGACTTAACTCATGTGCATACACCGCGTTGCTTGACTATTAAAATAATATTATTGTTTTGTCTCCTTAAGTTGAAACATTGGTGTAGGTGAAATAGTTCGGAAAATAAATAAAAAATTATGCAAATGGAAATCGCTAGTTTAGCAACGCACAAGAAGTGCTAAAAGCAGCCGCTCTCCCGGGCAGTCGTAGGAAAATATTATTTAGGTTAAAGATAAACATATTTTCCCTTATTTGGAGATTAGGTCTCACTAACTTTATAGAAAAATAGCACATTATTATTTCTTCCTTCACAATTTGTTATGATTTTTTCCCCATATGATTCCTTAGAAATACTAAATTTTTTACAGCAATTTACGGCAAAAAATAACCGTATAAGATAACCTGAGTCAGTAAAAACATCACTGATTTTTTAATAGAGGAAACAGTTCTCCATTTCATTTATTAGAGGTTGCTAGGTAAACGGCTGAGATGTGTTGCCAAACAAGTCGCCTCGCACTGCGTAGCCTTGTGTACACGGCTGTGGCTTTGATGTGAGTCAACAAACATACCTCACATGATTCTAACTCACTCCAAAATACTCTCTCACGTCTGTTGAGTGGTTTACTAACATGTTATGTCATTACTGTTGTTAAGGCGTATAGAAATAAATAAGTCGACCATGCTTCTTTCTGCTGTGTGTGGCGTTTGGCTTTAAAACCCTCGGTTTGTACAGAAAACATGCATCTGCTTTTTGGATTTTGGTTTTTTTTTACAATTCACTTCTTTTAATGCGTTGATAAAATGTTTAAAATTTCCCACAAATGATCTCTTAAATTGATATTGAGCTATCTAATACTGTTACTCTTTTAGCCTCTATTTTAATACCTCTATTTTTTATAGTTAAACGAAAGCCCCCACCACATTTGAACGATATTTTCATAACAGTCCAATGCTTATATTTTTTCAGTGCAATACCCAAGATGATAAATTTTCAGAATTTTAAAATTATCACAGCAAATCGATAGGACATAACCAAACCCAAAATCCAAATATTGTTTTGTAAAAATCACCCACTTTTACCTTAGTGACATAAATAATTAAAATTAATCATTACATATAACTTATAGAAAATGTATATTGCAAAACAATCTTATAATTATATAGTATAAAATGGCAAACATTTTCAGCCTCACTTTTATCTTTTATATAAAACTTACAATGTACAATGTCCCCTATGAACAAAACTATAAATGTGTAAGAACTAATCTTTTCTAATTGTCTGCAAGATAAATAAAATTTGACTGCTCACATTCGCTGTAAAACATCAGTGTGTTCCAATTAAGTATTTATAATGCAATTTATCGAATTAGGTTATTTATGTTTGGAATTACGCTGTAGTATAATATATCTTAATATTAAGAAAAAAATCTAAAAACGCAATCGGTGGCGTAGGCAGCTACCGATTAAGTAAAACTGAAAATCCCAAACAAACTGCCTTATTTTCACTGTTTTTGGTAGAGGAATTATAAACCGTTTACTGTAGTCTACTTAAAAAATTCTGAACTAACAAATCAACGGAAAAATATAAATAATGTACTTAATTCTTCATCTTGGCTTTAAATGAAGAGAATTTGTAGAGTTTCCATGACTTCCGTCGGCTGATGTCAACATGGCGACCTAAATCAGCCCGCCACGAGGTGTGAAATTACACTCCGATGTTGTTTTTTAGTAATATTGTAAGACTTTGTGAGCATAGAATATCTTCTTTTGAGACCTCTTCTGTGTATGTAATGAGAGAAAAACTCTAAGACATTAAAAGTCTGCAGTATCTCCCACCATTTTGGAATTCAGGATCCTGATTTTTAAATCTTAAGAATAAAAATTAGGTATTTCGAAACAAAATAATTCATGTTGAAGTTTTTGTCGCTGGTTAAGATTGAAATCTTGACTTACGGTTTCAATTTAGTGTAAAAATACTATAATTATATAATGTTTTATAGATAGGATATAAATATCAGGCTCAAGAGACTAAACTTGCTTTACAGTTGGGTGGAATTTTTAAGATAGGTTTATAAGGTATTATAGGTTAATATAAAAGGTTTATAGGTTAATATATAAGAAAAAGTATAAAAGAAAAAAGCAGGTCAGTTGACTGCTCGTAAGGTTTTGAGGGGATATGAGATTACTATTAAGAGATCATGATAAAGAATTTTTTATAATATTAATCATTCCTAAGGTATTCAAACACAACTTTCCGTGTGTTTTAATGGACAGTACTGTATGGAATACAATATTGTATCGTATTAAAAATTCCGTCAAATCTTTGACCTATAAAGTTTGAACAATATTATTTTCCCCCTGCAATTATTCTATCAGCTGTAGCTTCTCATAGCAAACTTTTATGTGGCTTTTAAACTACTGGGTGTGGTAAATTCACTGAGGCGATGGCTCAGATGAAAGCGCGATCCAGTTATGTGTAACGTTACTAGTTCGATCCCAGCTGGAGCGACTCCATGGCCTGTCCCATCATGAGCGGTCGCCTCTACTTGTAGGTGGCCTAGGTAACTATTGCCGCTACAGTTCCTCGCTGTCGTATGGTCGGAAATTCGAGGTATAAAAACAGCAGGTAGACCATGATAAGTTAATAATAAAGTTTGAAGCTTTACTCTTAATAGGATTAAGACTGGGACGGGTGTGTGTCCTGTAATCCAGCTATTCGGAGGTCACGAATTGTGGATAGTTGTGAGCGATGGCTTGTGGACGCGATGTTCCATAGAGGGGATTAACGTTCACACTATTGAGTACTCGGTCATGGGATCATCCACTTAATTAGACCAGTTCGTAAATTGTAAACCATGCGAAATTGTGGTTCGGATCCTACGTAAAAATGTAGGCCCATTAGTTGTCATCGGCTGTTGGGTTATCAATTAACAGTTCTGCCTAAGGAACATGTCGGCCTTAGACAGTAAGAAGACTATAAGATCGCGCCACAATCAGTCTACACTCATCCTTCACTCATATTCCGGTTTAAATATGCAGCCAGTGCTACGTCCCGGTCTTAAGAAGTATTAATGGTATTAAAGGTAAAGGGTGCAATTTATATCAAAATGCATTTGTTGTGGCCATCGTTTAGTGTCATGCAGCCGCATAATCGTGGTTGGTGTCTTATTTATTTTATTGGTAAATTAATTACTGTGAAACCGATCAACAGAAATTAAAAGTTGCTCAGATGTGCCTATCCCCCAAGGTTTGAGCAATAGTCTATGATCAATATCATAAGTCAACAAAATTGTTACAAGCTAAATTATAAATTTCAATATTGCTCAGTGACCGTGCTTTATTTTTTTTTTTTCAAAAACTGCATCCACTTTTATAAATCGTTAAAACGCCCTCCACAAAAATCTTTCCAACCATAAAAATAAAATCTGTAATCCGAGAATCGTGTTGGAGTAGAAGACACGTAAAGCGAGTCAAGCAATCACACATGTCGTGAGCAGTTAAAACCTCAGACCACTTTGGTTCAAGTTAAAATGCCCCCAGTCAAAGTGGTGGTGAGGTGCAATAAAGGTAGTTAGACCCAACTGTCGTAATGGCGAGCTGCTGAACGAGGCGTACAACTGGTAGAGGTGGTGGGGAACATGGCGAAACTTGGGTGTTTACAAACAAAATTGCTTTGAGATGGATTTTAGGGATGTGGAAGGAAATTGTAGAAGTCCAATCAAACTGTACAATAACAACAGTATACATGGGACAGCAACAGTAATATACATGGGACCGGGGTCCTATGAATTTAGATTGTTATATTTGTTTTTGGGTCACTAAATCCGAATCTGAAGACTTTCCACATATACAGATATAGGATATTTGCAAAAACAGTAGGACAGCTTTGGCACTTCCTACAGTTGTCACAAAAATTATGAAAACCATTACACTCCACGCATATTAAAAACATATTTTTTTAAGAAAAACTGAGTTCCCTACAATTTGGGGCTTCTGCATTTCCGTATTATTTTTGGAACCGGGGTTAGGCAAAACCGGTACCAGATATGGTCTTTCAAAAACAGGCAAGATTTATATGTAAATACTTCTTTCAATCATATTTGATACTCATGGGAAATAAAAAAATAACCTTTTAAATTTTTAATTTAACTTTGATTAAAGTAGTATTTACGAGTGCGGACGTAAATCTTCACTAGGGAATACCACATCCACAAGCCATCTCTTTTAACTATCCACGATCGTGACCTCCAAGTGGCTGGACTACAGGTCATGTAATATTTGTTGGGGGAAAGGATAAATACTAACAACAATGTCGTCAGATAATCTCTTTGTTGCGCACCCACCATTAGAGTACATGAAGGAGCACATACTACTGTGTATGTGTTTATGTATGTCAAGTATACACACATCTTATACGTAAAAAATATTATTTCCTTTTAAACTTTATACAGTATTATTTAGTTTAACATCTCCTTTTTTAAGTCATTGTGGAAAAGATTTGTTTGATATTATTGGACCCATGTAAATATTTTACACTGATAATCCTACTTACTGACTGAATAACGAATGAAACAACAGTTTTCTCGTAATAATGGTTATGTTTCTTGACTAAATTAAAAAATTAAAATTTAAAATAACCGTAAATTATATGAAGTAAATAAATTAATAAACCGTATATACTATTTTGGCTTCCCAATGTAAATAGTGACTCAAAATCTTCCGATATTGGTGGAATAAAAATAATTTGGTGGTTTGACATATACTTACTTGTGTGATAACAAGTAAGATTAAATCTTGCATATTTAGAGTAAATCTGCGAAAAAATCTCTCTAAATCTATAGAGATTTCCTTAAAATGCAACGCCACGCTACTGTATTTATATTTAATCCCCATATTACCGATTCTATCTAGGTAGTTTTGTAGGTCCTGTAAATTAGTAGCAATCCCTGGTCTCTTATCGGGGGCTAATGGTGCTACTGCATAATGTCTCCTTTCCCAATTATTGTCTTTATCCGACTATTATTTAAATCCGATTTCGGTTTAGAATAACACTTTTGAAAGAATAATCAAACAAACATTTTTATCAGAATATGGAGCCTTAGACAATTTTTATAATTCAGTACGTTTTGATTAAATTTAGACTAAATTTTAACAAACATACATGAACCCAAATCCAAAATCCTAAATAAAAATCAAAATTGAGTTATATTTAGATCAATTATTTACATTTATTTCTTGTGGGGATGAAATGGAATTTAGTGTTTTAATTAGAATGAATCCTATAGTAACAATACGATCAGCTATTTCCATTAACCGACAACTCAATTAAACACATTTTTGCTTCCATCTTTGATTCATAGTTTCGACTCCCTTTTTGGTTATATTCTTATAAACAAAGCAATCTAACAACTCAATCTTATTTATGACTCGCGAGCCAACGTTCCAAACGTTTAAAAAAATTGTAATTCTTAACTCAGTTTGAATGAAAGCTATAGAAGTTTCTCAATTTGTCACTAAAGTTCACTTAAAGTGTTAATAACCGCAAGTGGTAAAGTTTGGTCATGACGAGATAAGTAGCAAGTTACTGCGAAGCGACTTAATGGATTTATATACGTTTGGTGTTGACAAATACTCTCCTCGGACTTGACTCTTGCATTGCATTTTAAGTACCGAGATCATAAAAGTTATCCCGTTATTCGGCGTTATAAAAATGCGTTAACTGGAAATAACAATTGCTGGTATACATTAAAATAAATATTCGTAGAAGCTTTATTTAGTATTTTGTACTTCGTGTTTTTTAAATACTTTCTTTCAGGTTAGTATGTATCACTGGCCGAAATATTGTGCTGTACACTATTACTATCAATCTATGACGAAATAATAAAAACTAAGACATTAAGACATCGTTTCTTAAAGATACTGCTCATATAAACTAATGAGAGAGTTAATTAACTTAAATGTCCTTGACCTGACAAACATGAAATAAAACATCAACTTTATTGCCACATGATCCACCTGAGGAATCAGGCCACTATTCAGGTCTACAGAACACTACGAGTTTTATTCAATTAAGACGGGAAAATTGATAAATACAATAATTTCCGAGTTAAATTGATTTGTCTTATTTGATGAACTGGATTCGTGGTTTGAAACAAATTAATTCTGAAAAATCCACTCCGCGTACGCCAAACTTTGAAAAGTAATCTGTATATATAAAGGAGAAGGGGGTTTTCTATCGGACAGCAAAT
The DNA here is from genome assembly GCA_035578135.1 of Flexamia atlantica. NCBI lineage: Eukaryota > Metazoa > Arthropoda > Insecta > Hemiptera > Cicadellidae > Flexamia > Flexamia atlantica. The sequence goes on from JAQJVK010000366.1 coordinate 26,361, forward strand.
CTCCAAAACTGTAAGACCTAGAGAGTTGAAATTTGGCACATGTGCTCCCCTTGGGTCTTAGATGCACACTAAGAAACGGTTTTACAAAATTTCCAAAGGGGTTTGCCCTATGGTACTTCAAATTTTAATGTTAAATTATAGGGAAGGATATAAGGTTGTCATGACAAATTATATCCTAAAAAAGACAGAGGAAGCTTTTACGTTTTCCACGGGTGAAACCGTGTTGATCAGCTAGTCTGTTATATTACATAAGTTATTATTCTCCCATTTGCCTGTTTGTTTATTTGTATGTTCCAAGTAAACGTGAAAAGCTACAGACAGACTGAATTCGAATTTGTATAAATTCGATAGTAGATGTCCCTGGCAAACACAAAGGTATATGACAGTCTATGTTTGAAATATTTTTTACATTATAGAGTATCTAAATTACTTTTGGTCGGAAATATAAAATTTAATGTCATTTTTGAAGTAGGAGTCGTAAAAAGAACCTTTCCACTTAAGTTGGTAATACTTTTGGTTAGTTAAATAGCAATAAATATCGATTTTGCTCCATAGTTTGCATAAATTTATGTTTCCAATGTACCTTCTAAAGAGCCAACCAGATCCTCTTTACTTGTTTTATAAAATCTATGAAATTATACAAATGAAAAGGTAGTGTTACGAAAAACATTAAAGAGTCTCATAAACTGTTCTTTTACGACGAATATTGGACTTTTTATCCTTCTTCACTTTAACATTGTATGTAGACAGAGGATGTTTCCAATTGATGTCAAATTGCTTACATGCTTTCAATTGCTAAAGAAAAGTAAAAAATATACTCTTTGTAGTCACACTCGTTATAATGATTAGCTGACGGTCGACTCTGTACAACAACGCTCCAAACTCATTGATAAGCCCCTAATATCAAAGGTAGCATCGCAAATAGTAGTGAGTACTTGTGCAAGAGATTTGAATACGAGAATTTGTTTATAACATATCCATGGAATATCTTACAAGGTGAATGTGCTAGTTAGCTGTGAGCGAATTACCCTTTCAAGGGAACAATCTATTACGGTAGACCTTGAAAGTAAGACCTAACCCATGGGCCATCATAAGTTAGTTTTGGCCGTCATAACTGGATTCATAGATGCCAAAAACACAAATCGCACATTTCAAGTGTATCCATAAGCACGATAACCCTTACGGGAATGTTATAATCGTGATTTTTTTAAGAGGGTGGCAGCCTCTTTTTACTTTGCATTTTCCCCCCCAATATGGGCCTCAGGCCTGTGCGTGGAAGTTATCAAGCAAACCCAAGGAGTGAGCCGGTACAGTACAAGGATGAACAGTACTGCTAAAAGTATGCGGCATCATCGGGACTCGATCCTGCGACGCTGCCGCCACAGAACCGGGGCCGAGTGCGCTACCGTCTGCGCCACCGTCTCACTATGAAATGATCACAATGAAATTAGGCAAGGTCATGTAAAGTATTAATTATTCTGACGGACTGAAAACCAGTTTGATCAGTCCGTAGGAGGAGGTGTAAGGGGGAAAACCCGAAAATGAGGTTGTATTTTTTATATAGATAAATAAACTATCGACTTTCGTATTTCGCCAGAGTACTCAGCTTAAAAAATGCATTTGGTATTTTGAATCTTTGTCGATTTATTTAATCGCATAATTATTCTCCGTGTTATCCTTATGGGAGATATTTTCAATTTTACATCGCTAAAATTGAGAAAACTTTGTAAATGAATCCTTCTAGTTGTGAACAGCCCGACTTGAAAGAACCAGTTACTACGCACCTGTTTCAACAAACCTGCATACGCATTCCCATATTATTCTTAAGGAGGATAGATAATTCATATTTTGCTTATGTTTTGTTGAAATATTTTTTTAAGTTTCGAAAATCGTCTACAATGCCGATGTATTACGACTGGGTTAGCATCACTCGCAACGGTGCTTAGGGTGACGGTTTCATATCGGTCATCACACTGAGCATTCAGTTCCGTCTGAGGGTAAGTAGCAAGTGTTCAGAGCTAGTGCACATTGCTATAGGTTACTTACTACAGTTCACCGAATATTAAAGTAAGAAGCTAAAACAATATGAATAAAATAAAATCGTTTCCTGTGGGTTGATTATGTCAAGTATCAATGCAGCCTTTTCATACAACAATACAGTCACTAATACTTGACCTTTTATTTTCTTTCATGTTATTTATTTTCTCTGAAACAAACAAATCAGACACCTCTTGATTAATTATTTGTACTGATACCTTATTTCTTCCCTGCACATCCCTGGTCACCAAACCTGGCCCTGGGCTACCATTTTTCACTTAACTTCGGAAAGGGGTACAAGATGGGATTGCATTATTACTCTTACCTAGTGACTAACAGGACTTAGGCCAACCACCATCCATTATCCGTATACTAAGAGGCTGGTGTAGGGGTTATAGTGCCCGCTTACAAACCTATAGGTAGCCGGATCGACTCCGAGAAAAGTTGGTGGCTTTTTGAAGGGTTGTTTCTGGAGCCAGCTGCCATTGGTTGTTGGGCTATTAATTAAAAGTCCTGTCTAAGGAACGTGCCAACCTTAGTTCAGTAACAAGATCGCGCCACTATCATCACGATCATCACACTCATCCTTCACTCATATTCAGGGTAACGACGTCCTCCATGAGGTACCTGTCTCAAAAAGAATTATTAAGAATGAATTAAAGATATATTAAAATGAAATACTACACGAAAATAGAAAATAAACACATCAGTTACACATTGAATGGATGTTTTGGTAAGTTTAATGAATACATTGCTCAGTGGTTGAACTATTGAGCAACCTTCAATATTGAGAGTGGTAAATATTTAGCAATGTGTTATGAACGATTTGTGCATTCCGTTCCAAATACTCCACTATGTGTGCGAAATCCCTGATTTTTGTGAAGTGTAACACTGTTAGCTGTACATTTTTCTTAATTTCACAACACTTCAAATTAAATATAATTTAATCCAAAATAGAAACTAATTCTGGAAACATAATTTTGTCTATGTCATATATCATTATAGCAATTACAAACATAATGCATTTATTTATCTTAGTTTAAGGTTTAAATACACCTATTTTTTGTCTTACTATGACAGAAACTACAGACAAAAGCCTGCAAATTTTAAAACTGTATAAAATTTGTGTTTTCTTTTTGCATGTTCGTCTGTACGGTAAAATTAGATATTGATTATTTTCTAAAAGTAAATTAAATTATGGCTTGATGAAACTTTTATCTCAATTGTATTTTTTACCTTTTTTACTATTGTTATGGATGCCAAAAAAAAATTACACTGTAAAGTTACACATCACGCCACTTCCCGTCACTTTACATTGTAATTCTGAGATAAAATGATTTATTTTGCTTTGCACAGTGGGAATCTGCAATGTCTCATGTATTCAGTGCCAAGCGGACTTCAATCAACGTCCTTAATCTATCCAACGCAAATGAATGTGACATTTCAATTAACCTCTTTTCGTCGTTTATTGGATTTGGTGTTAAGTTTCTTGACTCAAGCTTGTATTGGCATAGCAAACATCGATTTCATACAATCCTAAAATTCCAGGCAGCCTTAAAACTATTTTTTGTAATATTATCTTGACGTACAATTGATTTTGTCGATGCCGTATTCTATACCTTCTATTGTAATGATTTATTAAGGAGGTTTTTAATCCAAAAGTCCTTTTAAAAATGAAAACCTATTTTAATAAATTTTGGTGTCACTGGAAAGAGCTCGACGTTAGGTTTTGCAAGAAACAAAATTTATGAAGGTCAGACATACAGGAAAAGCACTCGAAGCCCTTGAAATTTAGTGTTTCTCTTTTAAAAAATTTAACTGGAACAGAAATTATAAGTAAAACAGTTGATAGGAGTAAACGCAGTTTATCAGAAAGCCTTCTGTTGATGCCGGAACTCCAATAATTGAATGTCTATGCTTAAAAACTGCTAAGCAGCGTATTTCCACTAATATTAATAAAATTAACTGAAATAACCGTTTCAATAAAATATATCTCCTTTTGATTTTTACCCAGATAAAAAATGTAATTGCAAAAACTATTTTAATTACTCAAGTTATAAAGTCATATGTTAAAAAAAGCCAAAATTTAATTTTTCTCGTCCTATATACTTAACATTTGTTGTTATCTTATTGACTATGTAGTTCTTATTGAATTTTTTCAATCCGATGTACATTTTGTAACACGATGCATGGTATTATTGGGGTACAACTCGTCGCTTAACTAAATATATTATTCACAGTTTTGCAGGTTAAAGCTTATTATTTAGATGATCATATCGCGGACTTTTTTGCGGTTTTCAGAGCATGGGCCTGAAACTCGCACGATTTGCACTGCGCTTTGGGTTTCTAGCTCCCCCAAAAAACCACCATTTAACTGAGGACCTTTTTGCATTGACTGATTGTACAAAACTTTTGACTTATAGCTAATTTGTACCTTTTAGTTTTTCTAACCAACTATTAAATTTGGTTGGAGGTGGAGAGAAATATAAATTAACAGAATTAGCCTAGAGTTCTTAAATGAGAAACAGGGCAATTAGACTGGAACCACAAATAACATCGTAAAGTCAAAACACATGTCAGCAGAGACGACGACATTTTAGTCAGCAAATACAATAGGTCGGTGGTAATATCCTACTTTGTCATCAGAGCCGAAGACAGAACTGCTGAAACCTTTGAAGTCCTGTACGCCTTGGGAACTCATTGATTCAATACCAGCAAGATAATTACCATCCTCTGTGTTACCTGTTAACGTATCATGAAAAAAATTACAGCCATTTCATTTCAAACACTTGTTGTGTGATAAGAAAAATAAAACATGTTTATAATATATTTGAAACAGACTTATAGTCAAATGGATATTAAAACCCATGTAATAAAGGTCTTTAAAAGAGTAGAAGTTAAACTGTTGTATATGAAAATAAAAAAGGAAGTATGATTAATAAAAATAAACTTTAAACGGACCTTCTTGATTTATACCTATTTCCAGGTAGGTATAAAAAATTACTTTTCACCTAAAATACTTTTTATTTTTATCTTAAGGTATTTTTATTCGTGGTCCCTAACCCTGTTATTTCCAGCCACATTGTGAAAATGTGTGAAGTTATGTGTGCAATTTAAAGGAGTTTAACATGTTCTTTGATTACACTTTTCATCTAAGTAAGAAAACTCAAGTTAATTGACTAAACAATAAACATTTAAATACTAACTAATACTACTAATTACTGTTTAAACATAAATATATGCGGTTGCATTTGTATCTAGTAGGAAAAAATCCTTGCAAAAAGACTAATGTGACCCAGTGCACGAGATCATATTGTATTTACATCCATCCAATGCCACTATTTTTCGTTAGTCTGTGCTACATACTTTTCATATTTACAATCATTCTCGGAGTCCGCTTGGTTTTTTTAATTTAAAAAATACGATCACTAGTATTTAATAGGAAGGGAACGTGTATGTTTTGGGCAAGGATTTAGTTTGGCATCTGAAAAGATGGCAAGAACTTTTCAGTGTTTCTTGAAATAGTCTAGTTGGTCCTGTTGTGTGTGCTCCTACTCATCTAGCAAACTAAAAAATAATAAAAATAATGTGTCAGGCTCACCTAGCAAATGAGAAATAAATCAAATGAGTCTGATGATGCCCGTATAGCTGGCGAAAGGCTTGATACAAAAAAGTATTTCAATGCTGGTGTGTTTCTCAATGTACAAATTCAATAATATTAACGGTTCAGAACAAGAATGGGATTTTATGATTCGTCTTTACGTATTGGTTGATCGTATAACTGAGAGCAAGAAACCACGGGAAAATGAAGTCCAACGTCTTAAAAGAATGTATTTTTATAATAATATAAATTGTGTTTACAAAATATATAGATATTTGTAACTTGTATTAAAATATGTATGTATTGTATATGTTACAGGACAAACCCGATTTTCAGGACAAACTAGTTTGGACTAGAATAAACTAGTTTGTCCTGACCGCCTTAGGATAAACGAGTTTGGCCTAATTAATTACAGGCTAAACTAGTTTGGCCTAACAGCGTTAGGATAAACTAGTTTAGCCTGGTTGATTCGTTAGGCAAAAGTAGTTTAGCCAGGTAGCCTACGATTAAACTAGTTTTTCCGGGTTCAAGGTTAGGCCAAACTCTTCTCTACTGTTCCACTGCTTCAGCCGGTAGGAGTCAGGTTAGGTTAGGTTAGGCCAGGTTAGGTTAGGTTTGGTTAGGTCAAGTTAGGTTAGGTTAGTTTAGGTTAGGTTAGATCAGATAAGGTTAGGCTAGTTTAGGTTATATAATGTATCTCTCATTCTAATCTTTCAACCTAACCTAACCTAACCTGACTTCCACCGGCTGCAGCAGTGGTGCACTAGCCAAGAGTCTGGCCTGACTTTGAACCCGGAAAAACTAGTTATTCGTACGCTACCCAGCGAAACTAGTCTGGCCTAACGAATCATCCAGGCTAAACTAGTTTATCCTAACGCTGTTAGGCCAAACTAGTTTAGCCTGAAATTAATCAGGCCAGTTTTTCCTAAGGCGGTCAGGACAAACTAGTTCATCCTAGTCCAAACTATTTTGGCCTAAAATCGGGTTTGTCCGGTAACATATACAAATATATAGACATTTGTAACTAGTGGATTCAGTTTTTAATAAATGTATTTGCAAGTGTGGCTTTGCAGCTACCAGATAACTACAGTAACAATTAGTTAATTACACAATTGTCAGTCGTTACAAAGGTGGGTTTAAATTGTAGCACTTTGGTTTGTAGCGAATACAACACTCGTTACTGTAGTTTACATAACCAAGTTTGTCCGGAAAGTATCTTGAGCCCAACAATGAAGGAGGTTTTCTTTTGTTTGGTTGTATTTGTGAGTAAACCTTTTTTAACACATCAAACCTCGACACTTTTAATGGCTTACAATGATTTCATTATTTTGACAAAAATCATTTGTTTAAAAACTACATTAAATTTTATCGTAAACAATTTTAAAACTGTAAAATATACTTCATGTAGTTAAATTAAATCATATTCATGGGTGATTCCATCAGCAATATCATATTTTGAAGAAATGAATTAATGGAGTATTTTTTTATTTATAAATCAATTAATCATCTGGACTGACAAAAAATATTTTGAAAAAAGGCAAATAAGTCAAAAATCTAAAAAATATATAAACAAAGCTTAGGTCTTTTTTATATAAACCGGGTGTCCCAGGCTAGTCGGATATAGAATCACTGCCTTTATAGATGTATTTTCAAATTAATATCCAGAGTCCAATAGGATTATTTTTATATTTACATATCAGTTTTCTAAATTTTATCTGAAAATATTAAAATTATTAAGCTGTTTATTTAGAAAATTTCAAATTTTGGATCAGAGCTAAACAGTCATGCTTGGGAGGTAAAAGGGTTCAATCCATATAAAACAATGAAAAACATTTACAACGGCTTGTGATGGTTTTAGTTTTCAGCAAAATGTTTTGAACGTGACATTAAAAACAATCTATAATTTGTCCTAGGTTTAGAAATAAACTTTCGAGATTCTAAATTGTTCATTTTAACTCTGGATACTGTGAAGTTATTTCAAATAAAAAAGGATGACATTTGATTTTAAGTATACTAATAAATAATGGAGATTTTTTGGCAGTACAAAATTAAACTGTTGAAGTAACTAGGCGTGTACGTTTGGTCGCGGGTAAGCAACTTCGACCGCAAACATGTATCAATTAATCATCAAGTTCAAACAGTAGCTAACTCTTTACAAATAGTATATGCTGATTTGGGTCCTTTCAAGATATAAGTTTAGTTACTGATTTGTTTACATTGCAATACTCTCAAAGAAAAAGGAATCTAAGTTGGTTCTTTAATAAATAGGTAATTTCAAAAACACTGAATGTTCAGGTATTTTATAAGGTTGTTGTTTAATATTTTGTGAGAGTTACTCAATTCATCGAAAAAGATTGTTGTCTTCCTACCGTTTAATCGAATTTCTTCATCAGCGATGTTATTATCGTGGTAAGCTGGCAGCCTGCCCATTTCATCAACAGTGGAGGCGTTGTATCAAGGGGTAAGGACTGTAAGAAAAGTTCCCATAGAAAACAATTAATGTCTCTACACTTTTCAGGGTGTAGCCAGTCCGCTGGCGGCCCTGCCAGCTGGTGCAGGAAGCGCCTTGTCCGCCAAACAACCAGAGCCCGCCGGCAAAGGTGGCACTCCCGCCGCCCAAGACACCGCTTCCACCGACGCAACCGCTACTGCCAAGGACGCCAACGACTCAGCCAAAGATGGCGGTGTTACAAATTTGAATGAAGAACTACCACCTCTTCCAATAAAATGCCCTTGCGTTTGGTCCCCCGAAAAGTGCAAATTCCATTTCTTTGTTTACAGGTGGGCTAGTGTAGTACTTCCTCAAAGTCAAATGGAACCATTTTGCGATGACCTTGTGTTATTTATGGCAATAAAGTGTCGGGGCAAAACAGACGTTGAAGTCTCTGAAGTTGTCGAGAATGGTAAAACTTACTTTATTATAAAAAGAGAAAAGGACTCTAATTTTCAAGGGTTTAAGTGCTTAAAGAAAGGCACTTTTCCGAAGCCGGGAAAATTGGAAAACAAGGAAGGCCTAGATTGGCAAAAAGACACAGAAATGAAAGTGAAACAAAAACAGAGTTAAAAAGAAAAAAGCGACATTTTTCAAAAGTAAAAAAATCTCAATTTTTCGGTGTAACGAAGTAAACATTATTAGAAATATAAGAAGTCACACATATTGTACTTGCCTTCATGTCTTTGATTTTTTGTTTTTTGTGTTTTTGTAATAGTGTACAAGGGTGGAAGGAAGTTAGTGTTAAAAGATTTTATGTGTTACTACATGGTATTTCTGACAAAATGGCACAAATATAAGTTTCCATACCTTGCGAATGATGGATAAAATAAGATTTTTTCAAAATTGTTGTCCTTGCTCAGATTAAATGGCTAAAAGTGCATCAAAGATTTTGTTTTTATGGATTTCATTCCCTTATTTAGAATAAAATTTTAAATAAGAATAATACAGAAATATTCAGTTTCAACACCCTTATAAACTGTTGTTTACTAATTAAAGTTTAGATTGGTGTTTTTTTTTTTGAAAATTTTAATTAAGCTTGAAGCGGTATTTCTATGTTATACTAGACTGTAGAATATGTAAAATATCATAAACGACTTGCTCTTTTAATAAGCTTTAAAATGGTGAATTATAAAGGTTAAATTACCTGCTTGTCAGCCTCGTGATCCTGTTAATCTTGTTATAGATTGTGCATTTCGACAATTTAGCTTGTCATCTTCAGATCTACAAAACTTGAAATTTCCACACATTGGTTTCGTCACAGTTTAAAATTCACACAGAAACACTTGACATAAAAAACAGTACATGAACGTTTAAAATACATGTAGGCCTACTTTTTAAAAAAACTTTTTCTACCAATCTGAACAAGGTGGTGCATGCACATTGAGTGTCGGGCCTCGACCTCAATGTGTATGCACCCTTGGTTTAAGTTTGAAATTTTGTTTTTTACGAACACCAATTAAAGCTCACGACGTTAGTTTTATATCATATTTGACTTAAGAGTGTCAAAAGAGTGTTTGTATATCATCAAAAGATTCTTAATTTAATAAGCCTTCAAATGATATACTACACTTAAGATATTATCCGGGTATTCATAATGTATTACTAATAAATTGTGATAAGGCAAAATCATGGCAGAGTTTCTCTTTCATTAGCATGTGTTTTAGCCCTACAATAAATTTACAACAATTTAAAGGTTATGGAAACTTATATTTGTGCCATTCTGTCAGAAATACCATGTAGTTTATCACATAAAATGTTTTAACCCTAACTTCCTTCCACCCTGTAATATAGAAAAATGCTCTTCTTGCACTATTTTGGAATCATATCACTCTGCAATAAACACGAGTTTTAGATAGTGACTAGCGAAAGAAGATTGTTATGCTACATAAAAACCCGTTTTCTGAAGAATTATTCATTGCATTTTCACAAATATTTAACAGCTCAAGGGTAGAATACATGCATATTAAATGTACTAACGAACTACAACAAGTTAGAAAAAATGTTTCAAACTAATTTCCTATATAAAATTCTGCGATAAACCGAATAAACTCTCTAGTAATCCATTTGGGTGAAATATTCTTTGTAGAACAGCAAGGAGATTTATATCGAGATTTCAATAAAAACGATGAAATATGCCAAAGTAGAATGTTACGTTACATAAGTTCTTATTTTTCAGAAAATGATTCTTGGCATTTTTACAAACATTTAACAGCTAAAAGACAGATCACCATTTATATTAAATGTATTAACGAACTAAAACAAATCAGTTATTTACGTTATTCAAAGTGATTTCCTTTACAAAATACTAGGACAAACCCAATAAAACCAATCAAGCAAGTCACTTGAGTAAAATATTCTTTGTAGAACAGCAAAGAGATTAATATCGTGATTTCAATAAAAAAGATGGACTGTGAAGTCCAAAAGATCCAAAGCAATATAGCGAGATCATAAAAACACTTCCTATATCCTTTGATATAGATTCACATAAACTTTTTTATTTCTTCGTTTAACGTTGAAAAAACACTAAACAAGGAATACATGTGTTATGAAAACACTTATTTACTACAATATTAAGAACATACATTGTAGCCGATTCATTCTCAATTAATAACTAAAACTATATATGCAATGGTTTACTTAGGACAAAAATTAACTTCATTCATCAGTGAGTACAATCTTCACATTTTGAATAAAAAGTTTAATAATTAAGGTTAAAGGAACCTCAAAAATTCTGCGGAATCGGTCATGAATTGGTTTTCGCTAAGTTATTTTAGGAAATGTTTGAATCAGTTGCCTTCCTAAACCCTTATGTGTCAACGGCACTGAATAAACAAATATGTTGATTTCAGTTTAAAACCATTCAAGAACCTTATCTTCATAATTTTAAGAGTAACTAGTAGAACAGTGCCGCCCGCCGCTTTGCAGTTTTAAAATAAATGTGGTAAGATTTTATACTTTAAAATTAAACTCTTACGATAAAAAATATTTAAAATAGATTCAAACAGTATAGATAAGCCAACACTATATAACAGTATACTCTTTATATATATATATATATATATATATAAAGAGTTGTGTGTTAGTATATTTCTGGCTACAGCCAAATCTACATGTTGTAGACACTTGGTCTTAGTTTCAAATTAAAGCTTGGAACCTCATTATATGCACTATGGTGGTTTGGTATTGATATCTTTAAGGGCTTAGGCCCAGGATTGTCCTAAAGGGAACTTTGTCAAGGATTTTGGGAGATGTTTATTAGTACTTAGCTTTTTACTCAGGCAACAAAAAAAATTAATTTTAGATTTTGTTTTAATTTAACAAAATTTTAAATAATGTATAATGTTTAAACAAAAGTGAGATATATAATTCGTTTATCTCCTGTACACTTATCGTTCGTATTATTATTAATAAGACTGGATCCCACAAATTTTGTGGGATCCTTATTTAATAAGGACGTAAAGTCAAAACACATGTCAGCGGAGATCAGAACTGTTTAGTCAGCAAATACAACAGGTAGGTGGTAATACTCCTCCTTTGTCATTAGAGCTGTAGACAGAACCTCTGTAACCTTTGAAGTCCTGCTCGCCTTGGCAACTCATTGATTTAATACCAACAATTTAGGTACTAACCCGTATGTTACCTGCTGTCTGATAAATAAATAATTTCTGTAAGAAATTACAATAACTTTATATCAAATAGTTATTAGTTAATTAGAGAAACATGGGACATCTTTATATTCTTTTTTTCAAAATGTTTGTAATTAAATAGTGTTGAAACCCAAGGGATATAAGTTTTATTAAAAGAGTAGAAGTGAGACTGTTATAAAATGAAGATTAAACGACATAGGGAATCAACAAGAATCAACATTAAGGTAACATTTTTTTAATCAGGCTTCTTTATGTCATCATTGTAAGATTCATAACTGAATAATAAATATTTGTTAAAAATGAAACGGGAAGAGAAAATCTCATTTACGAGCGTGATTCGCTGTTTTAATCGAACTACAATATATGGACCGATCCTTGACCGGTATTATTTCTTTTTTTTTTAATAGTTCATCCAATTATTCTAAAACTATCAGTTGCCCGAGGCTTTGCTCAAGATAAAAACTATAACTCCCACTGCCTAAATGAAGATAGCGATACATTTTGAGTTTATGACTGAACAGATAAGGTACAAAAACTAATAATGTCTTTAATTTAACTGACCAAACTAAATTTAACTTTTATGTAGTACATATCACCTAAAAACACAAACAAAACAACCATAAAACTATTATGGAAGGAACCAAATTAATTATAAATCAGCTGAAAAAACGTAACCATATGTGATGCTTGAACCATCTGCTTGATTGAATTAACACTGAAAATCAAAACAAAACTTCATCCATTAGATTTGTATAGAGAAACTAGCTGATGATCTCAGCTGTGCCCGGGAGAATGTGTATTCTTCTTTTTTTGTTTTTCTTAGAGCTGCATTCTCTTAGTAACCATAATAGCTATTTCCAATGGTAATCATAGCAACTCTCCCAGAATCCTTAACATAAATCTCTTTAGGACAATCCTCGGCCTAAGCCCTTATAGATATTGAAACCAAACCACCATAGTGCACATCATGAGATTTCAAGCTTTAATTTGACACCAAGATCAAGTGTCTACGACATGTAGTTTTGGCTGTAGCCCGAGATATACCAACACACAAGTCTCTTTATATATATATATATATATATATATATATATATATATATATATATATATAAAATATTGTTTTAAAAACTTCGACCCCACCAATACCCTTTAAAATTTCGAATTTTGAAAATAAAACCGTTCTAATAGCAGATGATTTAGTCCTTAAGGGAACATCCATGCGAAGTTTCAAGGTTGGTTCTCAGTCAAGTAGTTTGGGCTGAGCGATGATAGGTCAGTGGTATTTCACACTTCAATTGAAACTTCTATTAAAACTTTCATGAACCAGAAAGATGATTTTAGGAATCCGCTAAGCCTGCAGGTCTGTTGCGACGGGAGTATTTCTATTGCTGACCCCCCCGCAGGAGGTATTTCTATTTGGCCTCTCTATACTATATATAAGAGCAGATTCAGCGCCCAGCTGACAAAGCCCCTAAGGTGCCACTGCCTGAAGAAGGCTTATGCCCAATAACGTCGAATATGCTTGCATGTATTGTAGAGAGTGGCCCTTAGGCAGGACTATAAGGGCGCACCGGAATTGCGCACTAAAATGCAGGTAGTCATCGGAATAGCGCACTTGATCGAGAGACAGCCCCTGGACACACACCGGTATTGCGCACTTATACTCTTCCGAGAAATCTCTCGGTTAATTAAGCAAGGGTGAAATTAATAACAACAAGTTCATCAACAGGCATTTATTAAAACCTAAATAGTGGGTGCATTTTTATATCCAACACATTTTGTAAAATGTAGTAGGTTAATTTCATTTTGACTCGGCTGATAATTTTATTTATAAGAAAGGCTCTTCTCTCACACGTTTTCTTTCTGCTGTTGGGGACACCGCAGGTGTTGAGCCGGACATAAAGTGTCTGACTGCATAAATTTAAGGTTTTTTTAAATATATATATGGTGCACAGCCTTTTTTATTACACCGACAACGCTCTTCCCCCCTTCTAAAGACACTCACAAATCGGTATGCACAATTGTCCTTTAAAATAGTATTATTCCCCAATTCACTTAAACCTTGAACATTGTAACTATTAACATTTCAAATTCAACAATTCTTCTCAAACCAATTTGACAAAATCAAAGGTGTTTTTGTCCGCCCTATGTTAAGCATAAGGCAAATAACAGGCTCTTCCATAATAACAACTTCATCCGTCGGTATAAATAGATTTTTCTTTTAATATCAAATATAAACATTTGAACTGTATAGGCCTAACAAAATAAATCCTGAATAAATAATTGCCAAAGTGTATTTCAGTTTATTTTTGATGTTTTTTGGTTGCAAAATCAAGCCCTCAATACTAGTGCCCTCGTGGACTTCGGTGGAATGGAGGTGTTCTACATGAATTTAAGGTCGGTTCTTCGTGCAAAAATACTTCTACTGATATCTTCTATACACACACCACGTAAGAATATATCAATATATCTTAGTTTATTTTATTTTATTGCGTTTTTATATTTAACTGTAAGTAGAGTCGCGTGCACCGAATAGGGCGGGTGATTGAGTGCCCAGCTACAGAAAATATTTTTTATTGTTTATTTCTGTGATTAATCAGCTATATGATTATACGATAAAGTAAACACAAAATTTACACGTACAGTTCACGCATTATATCTCCGGCTATGGCTAAGTTAGCTGATTGTAAGGTACGGGGGGAGGGGGTGCTTTTCTGAAAACATTTTTTAAGACACCGCTGCTTGTCAAATGTTGTGTTAACCAATATCACATGTTAAAAATATCATATGACACGGTTAGTAGTGGGGTGGTCATAGCCGGAGATAAAATGCACGAACATGTAAAAGGCCCTGAAAAATATAAACAAAGCTTTGACAGGTCAACAAAAACATTTCATTTGGTCATATCAGCTGAGGTTCGTCGGCAGACGATCTGGTATGTTTCTAGTTTTCTTCGAATAGGGGATTCGGTGTCCGCAGCTACAAGGTAGTAGACGAATACAACAGTGACGGCAATAGCCAGGAAAGTATGAAAGTAGGATGAAATGAGTAAAACAGAATTGGACCGCCAATTTTTATTGAGCGAAGAATAACTTGGGAGAAGCTAGAACTAAAATGAATTGGCAGGAAGCAATACAAATCAGTTGATTTAAGATATAAGCCAATGCTGTAGGCGCTGCAGCCACACCATCCTGGATTTTTAATTGATAACGGGCCTAAATGCCATGTCATGGTGCGGTGGTGGGAGTTATAGATTTTTCCATAAGGTGCCTTTACATATAGGTTAATAGTACAATTACAAGCAAAATGAACAAAACAACCGGAAAAGGAAGTCCGATGTCTTAAAAGAATACATATTTCGATAAGAATTAAATTTGCGTTTTCAAAATATATAGGTACTTGTAACTTAAAACCCTACATCGGTGCACAAGAACTGTATGTGTGGCTTTGCAGCTGCCAGATAAGTAGAATAATTAGTCAATTACACAGTTGGTCAATCGTTACAAAGGTGGTTTCGAATTCATAGCGCTTTGGTTCACAGAGAATACAACACTCGTTGCTGCATTTTACATACAAAATATTTACCAAGAAAACCATCTCAAGCCCAACAATGAAGGAGCTTTTCTTTTGTTTGCTTTTATTGGTAAGAAAACTTTATTTTCAACTCCTAAAATCTTGACACTTTTAATACCCTATACAATGAGTCATTTTTTTATTAAAAAAAAACACAGACTGTTATAAGTTACATTTAATTTCGTCACAAATATTTTGATAAACTGAATAATATTCTTGCATGTTTCCAATGTTGAATATCATATTTTAAAGAAATGAATCAAAGTGGTATTTTCTAATTTATAAATGAGATGTTTCTTGGATTGACAAATAGTATATTTCGCATCTAGGGCCGAAAAAGAGGTTGTGCAGGCTCGTTATCGTGTTTCAAATTCGAAACGAAGTCGAGAATTTGAAACAATCGAGACCTGCAAAAGCCTTCCGGACGAGGTTCGAACGTTATTTTTCACCACACATCACAATAATATTCACCCTAATATTAAAAATCCGATTATTTATTTGACACAATTGAAAACAAATCTTTGAGGTTATGAGTGATATGTTTGACTTTTTGTTGCTGTTGGGCTTCACTCACTAAGTTGATTGGAGAGCGGGCTGCTGGTATTGTCAGTTTCTATCACACTCAGTTCAAAAATACACGAAACATACACAAAACACATAGATTGTCCGGACAGTTCGCTCTTCCCTTTGTCCGTTCAAATTATGTGTTTTATGTATGTTTCGTGTATGTGTGAACTGAGAGTTATAGAAACTGACAAGACCAGCAGCCCGCTCTCCAATCAACTTAGGTGAGTGAAGCCCAACACCGACAAAAAACAAACAAATTGAAAATCCCCTGATCAAAACTTGACATGTCTTTCAAAGATAGAATTTATGAGTGATGATACAACTCTTTGTAATGGTAACCAAACAAAGCTGTGAAAAACATATGATCGCAATTATCCTTTTTTTTCTTTTCACGTTGGAAAACATTGGAATAGTTTCTTAGTCGTTGGAAACTATTAAATGTTGTATAATTATGTGATGTCCACACATTGTTTCAAGCAAATAAATTGTCAGCTGTATTTCGGCTCTTTAGAAAGTTTTCAGCTCTCTGGTGAAAAAGAAGCAGGTTTCGGCAACCATATGACGTTTTTAACACGGGTAATTACGTCCTAATGTGGTGAAAATATATTTTAAACAAAATCAAACATATAAATAAAGCTTTTTTCAGCTGAGTGCCCCAGACCTCTGTCCTACTGTGGTATTTAAAAAATTAAGATTCGCCAAAAATATACATGCGTTTCTAAATTAAAATCCAGAGTCCAAAAGTATTTTTTATCTTGAAATTTCAGTTTTCAAATTTTCGATTTTGGAAGTAACTGACATAATTAAGCTGCTTTTGAAAATTTTTAAATTTTGAATCAGAACCAAACAGGAGTCTTTGGTAGGGAATTAAGTGTTCAATCAATATACACAATTAAATACATTTACAACGGATTGCGATGATTACAGTTATCATCGAGATGCTTTTTTGACATGCCATTTGAGACTTGCCCCTTGATCTAAAAGAACGTTTTTAGGTCCTCATTTGATTTTACGTATGCGAATGAATACTGAAGTTGAAGTAACTAGTAGTGTACGTTTGGTCTCAGGAACCCAGCTTTGATTACAATCACGTTACTATTCATCAGAAAGGTAAAACAGTAGCAAACTAATTTACAAATAGTTAAGGCTGATTTGTGTCCGACAAATAAGATATATGTTTACTCTCTGATTTGATTACTTTACAATTCTTTCGAAGAAAAGAGGATCTAAAGTCTTTAGTCAATACGTAATTCTTTTTTACATTGAATTTTTAGTTATTTTATGAGTTTGTCACTAAACATTTCGTGCCTGTCACTCAATTCATTGGAAGAAAGTAGTTTTTGCCTTTTAATCGTTGATCTCATTCCTTCTTCAGCAATCTTATATTTTATTATTGTAGTATTCTAGCAGCATCCCCTTTAATCAACAGAGGAGGCATTGTAACAGGGGCTAAGGACTGTAAGAAAAGTTCTTACAGGAAAAAATTAATGTCTCTGCACTTTTCAGGGAGTAGCCAGTCCGCTGGCGGCCCTGCCGGCTGGTGCAGGAAGCGCCTTGTCTACCAACCAACCAGAGCCCGCCGGCAAAGGTGGCACTCCCGCCGCCCAAGACACCGCTTCCAACGACACATCCGCTGCTGCCAAGGACGCCAACGACTCAGCCAAAGATGGCGGTGCTACAAACTTGAATGAAGAACTGCCACCTCTTCCAATAAAGTGTCCATGTGTTTGGTCCGAAGAGAAGTGTACATCGACTTTCAAGACATATAGATGGTTAGCTCCTTTGATTCCTCACAGTTACATGGAACAATTTTGCTTCCACTTTATTCTATTTATGGCAGTAAAGTGCCGGGACAAAGCACATGTTTTAGTCACTGAAGTGTTTGAGGACGGTAAAACTTACTTTCTTATAAAAAAAACGGACTATGACTATGCAGGGTTCAAGTGCTTAAAGAATAATACCTTACCGAGGCAGGAAGACTTGGAAAACATGGAAGGCGTGAATTGGCAACGAGACGCAGAAAGGAAACTGAAACAGAAACAGGAACAGAGTCAAAACAAGACATAAGCGAATTTCCTCCACTGGAAAATCTGATTGCCATTGTTTTATTTGAAACATTACATAATACTTTAAATATACAAAGTCATAAAAATTAGGAATATATTATTCACCTTTATGTTTTTTGAAATTACTTTATTATGTACTAAATGCATCTTTTTCTGGTTTGGAATCGTATAAGTCTTTTTTAAACACGAGACTTAGATAATGACCTGCCAAAGAAGTTTTACGTAACATAAGTTCTGGTTTTTCCATAAAATGCTTATTTGCATTTTCACAAACATTTTACAGATAAAATACAGATCACCAATTATATGAAACTTATTAACAAACTAAAAAAAAATTAATAATATCTTTTTTTTTCAAAATAACTTCCTCTGTAAGATACTAGCTGATCAACACGGTTTTACCCGTGGGAAAACAGAAAAAATTCCCTGGATTTCAGATTTAATGTTAAGGTTGCCTTTACAACTACATGCGCTTCCCTATACTTTAACATTGAACCTTTGATGTATCATAGGGGTAGCCCTGAGAGAATTTTTAAAAACCCGTTCTTAGTGGGTGCCTATGCCCTGAGAGGAAAGTTCATACAAAGTTTCAAGGTTCTAGGTCAATTGGTTTGAGCTGTGCGATGATAGGTCAGTGGTATTTGACAAATATATAGTAGATTGGGACAAACCAAATAAAACTATCAAGCAAGCCACTTGGGTAAAATATACTTTGCAGAACAGCAAAGAGATAAATATCGCGATTTCAATAATAATGATGGATGATAATGATTTTTTTGGGCTTCACCCACCTTTGTAAATCCTGTGCAGGCTCCGAAGTCAGTTGGTTAAAAACACTTAAACACTTAATACAACACGAACAGTTATTTAACGAAATCGGGCACAGTACATTCTACGTATCGAGGATAAACGTAAACAATCCGCTTCCTCAGGAAATTAATTGCAACCTAGATGTTCGGCCGCGTAGCCGCTCCGACCAACGTCGTACCGCGACTGACCGGTCAGGTGACGCGTTATCTCCATTATCAGCGATGGGGGAGGGGTGTGAGGGGAAATCGCTCGAGCCTTATTTATTTTGTTTTTGACTTCCTGCTCCACTACCGGCAAAAACATTTTGTGAATTGACGCAGTATGCTGGGATATGAGTTCCTGTCTGACAGACATGCATACCGTCTCCAGGATGTTGCATTCTTTCCATTTCGGCTCTTTATAAATGATTCCCGCTGATGACCAATTGACCAGATGTTCAGTCGATAAAACATGTTCTACTAAGGTGGAATTCTTACCATCGGCTTTTTGCAACAGCTTCTTGTGCTCCCCTATTCTTACAGTAGCAGGCCTCGATGTCTGACCGAAGTAATTCTCCCCACAGCTACACGGCACTTTATACACAACATTTTTTAAATCCTGCTCCTCATTCTTAGGTTTAACATGAGTAAGCATGCTCCTCAAATCCGTTGTTTTTCTAAAAGCTGTCCTAATGTTGTGATTATTATTAATCCCACGGATTTTTCCAGCAACCTCATGACATACGGTATAACTACCGTTGTCAGAGGTTTTTGGCTAGTTTGAGGGCAAGGTGGATAATTTAGGCTCTCTTTACCTTTCCTTAAAGCCTTATTGAGTATATGTGCCGGGTAACCTTTGCTGAGTAACTCAGTTTTTACAACGTCAATTTCGGTCAGTCTGTCTAACTCGTTGCTGGTGTGACGAAATGCTCTCAAAAACATGCCTTGAGCTAATGCCAACTTAACACGATTAGCATGGTTGGATTCACAGTTCAAGTATTCCCCTGTAGAGGTTGGTTTCCTAAAAACGTTTGTTTTCAATGTATCACCTGACTTACAAACCAGAACGTCCAGAAATGGTAACTCTCCATACTTTTCTATCTCTAAAGTAAATTTAATGGTGGGCCTGAGTTCATTAATGTGTTTCAAAAAATTCTGAAGTACTGTACTATCACCATCCCAAATACAAAAAATATCATCAAGATATCGGTACCAGCATATCGGTTTATGATTCCAGGTAGCAATAGCCATTGTCTCAAAAAAATCCATGTAAATATTGCTAAGAACGGGGCTAAGCACCCCACCCATTGGTAACCCGGAAATCTGGCTATAAAAACTGTTTTCCACCTGGAAATATATTTATTTTCCACACAAACCGTTAACAGTTCCATGATATATGGTATCGGAATTGTAGATCAAAATAAATAAGGCTCAAGCGAATTTCCCTCACACCCCTCCCCCCATCGCTGATAATGGAGATAACGCGTCACCTGACCGGTCAGTCGCGGTACGACGTCGGCGTCGGTCGGAGCGGCTACGCGGCCGAACATCTGGGCTGCAATTAATTTCCTGAGGATGCGGATTGTTTACGTTTATCCGCGATACGTAGAATGTACTGTGCGGGGCCCCGATTTCGTTAAATAACTGTTCGTGATGTATTAAGTGTTTAAGTGTTTTTATCAAACTGACTTCGGAGCCTGCACAGGATTTACAAAGGTGGGTGAAGCCCAAAAAAATCATTATCAAGTATTTCCCCATCAAAAAATCACGTCATTCAGAAATAATGATGGATGTAAAGTCCATAAGATCCGAAGCAATATATTAAGATGATGAATTTACCTCTAATATCCTTTGTTATACATTCACATATGAAAGGTGAACGTGGAACCGAGTATAGACCCTTTTTATTTTTGTTGACTGATATATAATCAATAGGAAAAAATAATTTGGTCATAAAAATATTTCACATGTCAATACACAGCCTATTCATCCTCGATTAATTATTAAATATGGCTTATTGCTGGACGCATATTAAATTTGTTAGTAATTAGTGAGTGCAGTCTACAACTTGAATAAATAAGTTATTTAACATTGTAAAAAGGCCTTAAATTTGGTTTGTTTTAAGGTTTTCAGTATTCAAAAACGCTTTTAAAAATATTTTCAGGCCTAATTGCATTTCTCATCTCCACAATATTTATAAAAATGATAAAACCGATTAAAGCTGTTTTAATTACAAATCTGCTAGATCAATTTTCAAAAGGAACATTTTTGGCTAACGAATAATGTCTGTATACTACAGACTTGTCTTTTTTTACGAACCTTTATTTTTAACCCCAAACATACCCAATTAATTAATAATACGGTAAATGGAATGACACTTATAAAATAGATGCTAAGATTAAACATTGTAATTTAAAATGAAGCCTAAATAAATCCATTACTATACGAATTTGCAGAAAACTTGCTACTTATCTTATCATGGCCAAACTTTACCACTTGTGGTTCATAACACTTCAAGTTAGCTTTCAAGACAAATTGAAGAACTTGTATAGTATTCATTCTTGTCTTTAAACTGGAATACGTTGGTAGGAGGCAATAGAAGATCGCTCAATTAATAAAGGTTTTTCTAAAAAAAAAACTCTAAAATTATAGATTAGTTTTCTTGTTTAAAGACATTACAATTATCTTTATTAAATGTAATTGTATTTTTATAGCTATTGAGATTTATAAATATGAAGTCCAATTCATAACCAATCAATTGGTTTTTATATTATATGAGTAGGTTGATGTTCTAAATATCTAACGCTTCACAACCAAGTAAAGCAGTAATTATATAAATGTTTTATCTCAAAGCATAAAAGGACAACCATAGTTTTCTTTAGGACATATAATTAAAGAAAATTAAGTCTGATACGTAAAAGAAGGATTCAAAAGCCGCCATACTTTTTAAACAATGTTTATTTTGCATAATAACCTATGATAAAATTATTGGTAGATGTTAATGAATTATTTCAATTGAGGTTTTTAATAACTAATCAACTTGTTTGTACGACCTGGCAGACAACTGTACTTCCGCTTAAGTGAAGATTTCTACGGTCCTGTATGTTACTTTGATAACCTTAAAATATTTCTTGGTTTCTTTTCTGTATAAACACACCATCATCAAGCCTCAGGCATTAGGTCAGCTGATTAACTCAACGTTCCAACAATTCAATTCTTAGCTCCTGTGTGAAAACCATGGTGGAAGGAATATCAATATAAAATGTGAAAACCACGTTTTGTCACCACAACCACAGATGAAGAACAATAGTTCATATAGTTCTTCATCTGTGCCACAACAAAGAAAGTGACTGCGTACACATAACCAGCTATTCATTGATGTCATTCGTATACTGCAGATATTATGTTAGAAACAACCTATTACGAATGAGCACTTCATATATTATTATAGAAACAATATATTACACATGAGATTTTACTTATACAAGGTGTTGATGAAAACTCTTCGGGACCTCGGGATATGGTTACTTACATCAAAACTTAGAAAAAAGTTCCTATAAACATGGGTCTTAAAATGCTCGATTATCCGTCTGTCGGTCTGTATGTGTTTTTAACATGATTTTGCATAACTTTGGAACTATAAAAGATATCAACTTCAAACTTAGTAGTTATATGCTGACTATTAGGACCTATTTTGGTGCGGAGTATCAAGTTTCTACTTTGTACTATTTAAAAATGGCAGCCATTTTTATATTTTAAAACTTATCTTAAAAACCATAAATTTTTCAAAAATTAGACAAGGGACACAAAAGTTGCAAAATTTCATTTCCTACAAGACCATATAAAGGGTTTTAAGATCGAACAGTATTTCACGGAGTTATTGCAGTTTTGCTAACAGAATTCAAGTACATTTGCTATAGCTACCATAAAAAAGCATGTATTCTGTTGGAAAAATTACAATAACTCCATTAATTATTGTTCGATCTTAATTATCTTTATGATATGGTTTTGTAGGAAATAAAATTTTGCAACTTTTTTGTCTCTTGTTCAATTTTAGAAAAATTTACGATTTTTAAGATATTAAGTTTTAAACTATAAAAATGGCTGCCATTTTGAAGTGGTACAAAGTAGAAACTTGATACTCCGCACCAAAACAGGTCCTAATAGTCAGCATATAACTACTAAGTTTGAAGTTGATATCTTTTGTAGTTCCAAAGTTATGCAATATCATGTTAAAAACACATACAGACCGACAGACGGATAACCGAGCATTTTAGGACCCATGTTTATCGGAACTTTTTTCTTAGTTGTGATGTAAGTAACCATATCTCGAAGTCCTGAAGGGTTTTTTATCAACACCCTGTATAACTCTGGCTTTATTGTAATTTCCTATTAAAATATGGAGAACGATGACTTTAAAATCTCTTGTTTTTTCTGTTTTCGTTCTAAGCATTTACAAACACAATTACTATAGCTAGTATTTAAAAGGATTTAGAAAAGAGTTTAGTGGTTCCAATAATACGAATACATTGTTTAGAGTGAAACCTCTAACCTCTACGTAAAGTCATTTACGTAACACCCATCAAGTGCTCTCTGACTAGAGTCAGCAAACTGTTGTTTAATATACAATTATTATCGAATTTGTTGCATAAAAAAGATTAAATGTTAAGTTACTATAAATTAACATAAAATTACTATGATCTGTGACTTTCTTCTGTTTCAGAAGATTAATCTCAAATGATTCGTCATTAGCTTAACTTAACTGAACACTCCGCTGTGAGTTTTATATTCGATTATATCCTAAGAGCGCGTTAAAAGATCTAATGCACACAGTAACAAGTTATTACTTCACTGATGATACACAAAAGATAAGGAACTACATCTCCTTCAACTCTATTATTTTCCACCTAATTAATCCTGCTTATATTAATTCAAAAATGAATATTAATTTGTTCCGTATTTTTTCTTATAAAATACAACTTTACTGATTCCACAGTACAAATTTATACTTTTGAAACCGTAGTGGACAAACACAGTGCGATGCTGGGGTTTTCCACAGACATTCTCAATTTTGTGAACCAAACAATGTTTTTCTCCACCTACTATCTAACGTCGCGTCGTCTTTTAGTCCTCGGACTAGTTTACTAAAGTACTAGTTTATACTCCATGGGATTTACGTATTTCCTTTTTCTCCCACGGGACTAAAAGTATTCACTTTTTCTCCGATGGGACTAAAAGTAATCTCATTAGAAAAACATGGGGAGAATCCGGTAACGCCGCGACGGAAAGTGAGGAAACTCGGCAACACTGTCGACGTTCATTTGCTTACCCTAAATTTAATTTAAGAACTTCAGTGTTTCAACTTAAGAAAACAAAACCGTTTGTATTTCATAGCCAGGTAATAATTTGTTTGTATGAATTAAGTTGGCAAATCTGAACATAAAACACCTGATTTAGAGTTTGTTGTTTCCAATATGCCGAACGTTTTATAAACATGGGAGTCATGGGACCTATAGATACGTTACAGAACTGTACGTTACAGAATGATACTTATAGATTTTGGGAGGTATTTTTTAATTGATAGACTGTAGAAAAAATTGTGTGAACAAATGGTTGTTTAAAATACCTAAGTTTGTTATATATTTATATGCGATTCTAATGTAGTCTAGTTTAAAGGAGAAAAGGATCGTATGAATATAAAGTTATATTGGCACAGTTATTAGTAATGGTGTAGGTGGAGGAAACATTCTGTGTGCATCAAGGGACTAAAGTGGTTTTTCTCCCTCGGGAAAACTGTCTGAGTATCTGCATTGAATTTAAATTAAAACGTTACATTTAAAATGTCATATTCAAAATATAATTTAATTTGAATGGTAAATAATTATTTGTGCATCTTGGGACTAAAGTGAAACTTTTTCTCCGTTAGGGAAACTGTTGTCGCCCGATAGTGGAGTCGAGGGTGACAATTTCCCGAGGGAGGAAAAGCACTTTAGTCCCTAGAGGCACAAATAACTATTTCCTATTCAAATTAAATTATATTTTCAGTATGGGCATTTTAAATGTAACGTTTTAATTTAAATACAATGCAGATACTCAGAACTTAGTGGGAACTTGAGCAAGAGAGCTTAACTTTATGTCTTATTGCAGCGGTTGCGATAGTTTTATCTCTTTGGTCTTGTTGATTTCCTTCCACAATCGGTTTTGTGTGTATGTAATTCAAATAACAAAATAATCTTTTGCGAGACCTTTTTTATTTTATTGTTTTGCTGGATAAATACATTTTAAAAGCAGACTAAATTAGTACAATTTAACTCTTATTATCATAAGAGTTAATTTTGAAAGTTTGAATTTAAAACGAACGATTACATTCCCTTCAATATTTGACATTTCAGTACTTTTTTTCTTTTATTTACAGTCAAAGGCGATGGTTTATCACATTTAATTAGTCGTTACTGCTCTTCAAAAACAAGATGAATTCTAACAAAACCGTAAAACCATGATTAGCCAATTGTGTTTTAATTATCAAAACTGCCTTTTATGTTTCATCACCTATCAGAATCCTAATCCACCGACTTGAAACTATTTTCTGAACTATCGAACGCCTGAAAGTAAAATATGCCAATTTACTGTGATTAATATAGGTGTTCAATGTTTCATGAAAAAAACTTATTAAAATTAAAGTACTACTCTGCTTTGAAAGTGTAACTCTAAAAGCAATAGAACAAGTTTGTCATAAAAGATGTTTGTTCATCTCTTGGCAATTTTTTTGTCATTTAACCTACAAAAATTAAATTTTTGTGGTTTGGCATAATTTAATTATTATTATTATTGAGCACGCCTGGCTTGAAGTTAGGCGTTTCATACTAACTAAAATGATAAATGTCACATTAAAGGGGATAAAGTGAGCTTAAGACATAGAAAGTTATGAACAATATGAAACGAACTCCACCTCTTTAACGAACTCCATTCTTTAATTTATTTTGTTCGGAAAGCATAAAAAACGGACATTCTGATCAAGTTAAAAATTTTTTGAAATTATTTAGACGAATAAATATAAGATAAGGTACTATAGATTTCCAAGATTTGCAGTATCTGTAGACCTATTATTCGAAAAAAATTAAATAAGTTATTTTCAACCTAAGATACCATTTTCATGCCTAAACCAAAATTTGAACTCAACAATTTCATGTCGTTATTATGAATCGTTGTGGAATGTGTACTGCAGTTGTTGCCGTATTTAATCCCTATATCAGTGCATAACAGTATTATCTTGGGCGCGTTTTGCGACACCAGTAAATTATTCGCAATCTCCATGCTCATCCCACGGCTAATGGTTTATATATAGCGGCGTTTTTAAACTTTCAACCTTCTTAGCTACCAAATATTACATAGTTATTTATTTGGAATTACAGGTGTACTGTACTAGCTGTACTCAATACGCCAAAACTGACCACAAATGTCTTATTTCAACTCCCTAACCGCTTTATGTAAAGGGCTTAAATTTTGGGAATTGTAATTTATTTATGTCTAGAACCTTTTTTATTTATTGTTTAAAAATTAAAAATTAAAAAAAGTTTTGTTACCGGAGATGTTTTTTTATAAATTTTAACATCAAAACCAAGAAGATGATGGTAGAGTAATTTCAAGAACTAAAAATACCATGTCCCAAAAAAATACAATTTAAATGGTTGACATTTTTCCTGGGAATTTGTATCTAGAAATCGATTTTTTGTAATGCGTTCCTGCCACAACCTTTAGTCAAATGGACTAATAGAAGAAATCACTTTTCTCAGGAATTATTGGTCAAACACTCTTAAGTCACGTGTGTTTGCTCTTAAGTCAGGCATAGTCGCCCCAAGTCTGTGGCGATTTGGAAGTTAACACCTGTAATTTTATTGCCAGAATAGGCCGTCGCTTTTCGAAAATGTGTTTGAAAATTGTACTTCAGACTGCGCTTCCTTCGAGCACGCTGACGTGCCCATATCCTCGGAATACTTTTTAAATACCAGTGGTAAACTACTGAGTAGATAAATGCATTACCGTCTTAATACAAGTTATATTTTGTCTGTGTATGTTTTAATCAGAACATAAAAATAACTTTACTAGAGCATTCATAGGTTCAACAGCAACCATTTTTTTGACAGTTTGGTAGTTACAGTAATTCATTTTCAATTCAATACATTGAGAAATCTCTTAATATGACGATGTTCTAAAGTGTTAAATAAAACTCTAAAATTGTATTCTTAATCTGTGAAAAAGATTTAAATTAAATAAGTTTTATTCTTGGTATACAGACAACACTAATTGTAATAAAAATAAGAATATTTTCTACTTATTTTTCTCTACTTAAATTAAATTCAGCAATACTATTAGTACAAGCATAAATTATATTCAATACAAGAAAAGAATAAAATTAAGGGTAAATTAACTCATTATTCTCAAATCCATTATCGTTATGCTTGTCATAATACGGTATGAAGTGGTTGACAATTGTCAACAGCTATCTGGCGGCAGTTGCACTAACTATCCTCATTACAACTCCCCACCCCACGACTGGGGACCCTTTAACTGGAGCCAAAGTGGGCTGAGGACTTAACCGCCCTCGCCACGGTTTGCGGCTGCAGTTTTATGTTCCTCTTAAAAGTAAAAATCCCAGCCTGGGACTATTTTTTTTTACTTCTCTGGAAATTGGCCAATTTAGATTCCGACGGTTTAATGTAATATATGCAGTATCGATCCAAAAATGTTATCTTAAAATAACTAAAATTAATTGGTAGTTTTAGTTCTACATCCTCGGAGGTGTAGTTATGAGGATTGTAAAATAGTTTAAACATTTTAATAATTCATGAGATTAATTTAATTTACCTGGAATAAAGCATTTATGTGGAAAAAATATATATCTCTATCTCTGTGGAAAAATATATAGGTCTATTTCTTGAGGATAGATATTCTTGAGGTTCTATTTCGTGAAAGGTGTTGTTTTATTGGACACTTTAAAAAATGTTAACTAAGGCTGAAACCTAGTGATAACGTTTTATTTATATTCGCTCTCTAGTTGTTTTATGCATTTTGGATGTATGGAATATGGGTTTTAAATAAATAAATTCTTTATTGTAGGAAATAATACATTACATTACAAAACAATATACTTCCAAGAATGAAATTAACATACATTTAATAAACTTCTTAGAATATAATAGGAAGTAAAATTCCCTACAAAAGCCGCCCCAACAGGTACTAGACCCAATACTGGGGAAACTAACCAAAATCTTTTACCGCCATTATTGGTAATAAAATCAAACAATAATTTCACTAATAAAAACTAACCATATTACTTGACCATTTTAACTAAAACATTTTAAAAAGATATATAGAGAGGAAAAAATATAATTATAAAGAGACAGAAAATCGACTACATTAAAATTACAGATTACTGAACTTGGATATTGACTGAATTATAAATATAATTGAAACACCTACAAAAATTAAGTTTATGAAACAGGATGAAGAATTTATTCATTAAGGATATTTCTGTTTAATTTAAAACTTTTAATAAATTCTTTCTTAGATTTTGTAATATTATTAACTGTCAAACAGAAAACTGAGTTCATTTAGTAACTTGCCATGTTATTTGCTTTGTAAATAAATAACTTTATTCAAAAGGAGGAATATATGTGCTTGAATAAAAACTTATTATTTTTTATTTTGAAATTTCGAGACGTTTAACATCAAATAGTTTAGTTTATTTATTAGCACCTCTATATCGGACACCCTAGCTATCTTACATTATCACCAACTCTGTTTTGTGTAGTTTAATTCTCTATTTGAAGAATCTACAGGTTATTGTCAAAACGTCTTCAGGCGTGAAAAGGATTATACATGAATCCAAACAATTTGATTTACATTCAAGAAATAACTTCCATCAATAACTCAAAATAATTTAAACACAATAATTTATTGTAAAAGTGAAAACTCTTACTTTACTTATAATTTTCACAACAATTACATATTACCGATACCTAATCATCAAAACTGTTCTCTTATTTGCCTAATTATAGGATCAACAGTAACGTAGATATAGTATAGTAAAATAAGGCGAAAAATACCCTTTAGATCGGCAGCTGATGTACATCCACGAAAATTTGGTTAAAGCTTCTTTAAAGCACTATGATTGAAGATCCGATGAGTTTCCAAGAAATAAATTTGTTTCACACCTTTAAAATTACGTTTTGAAATGGCGGTTTTATTGTAATGGAATAAATTTTGAAAAAAGCTTCCCCTTTTCATTTTTACCTCCATTTATCCACATAATGTCGTGGGACCACCACTCATAATTTGTTCGTAGTAAATACTTCATTTTGACCGATAGTTAATTTTTGACAGCCATCTTGGATCCGCCATATTGGATATAAGTTTTTTTTCTAATGTAAAGATAGTGTTGTGACACAGAATTTTAAAGTAAAATTTTACGCTGATTATAATGCCGAAATCCGTTTTTAAACAACTTGATTCGTTTTAAATTTAAACGAAAATTATAATTCATCCCTATACATTTCTAGAGGACGTTTTGCCTTTTCAATCTATTTATTATTATTTTCTTATAACTCCTGTTCTAATTGAGAAATGCAGTTCATTTTGGTCTTAATATACTCAGTATTATATGATCTTTAATATGAGCTATTGACTATTACATTAAATTAACTGGAAAACTGTAAATATTGAAATCTGCTATTAAAATTGCACAAACCATTTTGAATAGGATACATTTCGCACGTAAAAAAGTCGTCAGTGTCTGAAGTTGAACGAGAACCACTGGGAGCGGCTGAACTTCAGTTAGGATATTGATCATGATCCAAATAAACTATTAAAGCTGTAATTCAATGTACTAATTAAGATCCAATTAGTTACTGTTCAGTAGTTTATTTAAAACATCTTTTATTCGACAAGCACAAAGTTCTTAACATGTATTTGTCTTTTTTGTTGTTTGTCAGCTAACAGCCGTCACGGTTCTCGGAGCCATGCGCCGATCAGTGCAGATATTTCCTCCCTGGCCGCTGTGAGAGCGGGGGGGTCGTTGTCTTGTGATGGATGCATGTCTGCACAGTGGGACGTACCTGACACAACATAAAAAATGTAAAATAATAATTATCTATACTATTATAAAGAAGAGGTGGTTTCTGTATGTATGTAAAATGTGTGTATGTATGGGACAAGTAAACTCGAAAAATACTGAACCAACTTGGTTGAAATTTCACACAGAGGTAGATCTTGAACCTGGGAAATATATAGGCCTATTCACTTCCTTAAAATCCCCTCGGGCTACGCCCTGTGATGTCTTTAGCTTCAATGTTTACATTTTATAAGGATGTAAACATTC
The DNA here is from genome assembly GCA_035578135.1 of Flexamia atlantica. Taxonomy (NCBI): domain Eukaryota; kingdom Metazoa; phylum Arthropoda; class Insecta; order Hemiptera; family Cicadellidae; genus Flexamia; species Flexamia atlantica. The sequence continues at coordinate 56,511 of JAQJVK010000366.1, forward strand.
AAATACCGAAATTTAAACAGCTGTCAGTACTACAATTTGATAGTTCAAAGAGCAGAAGTAAGATCAGCTGTAATTTTTATCGTGAGCGAAGCCATGGGCAACTGCTAGTACTAATTATAAATCAGATTGTATGATTGCTTATATCGCTGAAAATAACGTACGTTCCCTTGAACAAACACCGTGCGTTGAACACGAATACAATAGAATAAACTTTGAAAAACTGATCTAGTAGATAAACCTATAAACTATGTAAAATTAAACAATGGATGAGTACGACAGTAATTAAAAATTTCTATAGTCGAGTCAAAACCAGGTTAACCTGGAAAAAATCTGTTATTTTGAATCTTTGCACAGTTATTCAGAAGAACCTAAGAATGAAAATACCAAATGTCCCCGTAAATGTTTGGCAAGCTCTAGGGGCAATTGGCGGAACAGGGCACTTCTTATGGGTTTTCATAAAAATCTCGAGAACCGACGATCGGAGATAAAAAGTTTGTGTAAAAAAGCTTGTTAAATTTGTCACTAAAATGACATATGTTCATGTTATCGTATATCTAACGGTCACTGAGTTATAGGGCGCTAACAATAGGAGTTTTTCACCGATTGTTCCCTAAAAATAAGAAACAACTTTTTTTAGTTTTGAACGTATATAAATGAAAATAGGCCTAATAAAATTTTAGTGACCACCAATTAATTTAGCTCAAAATTACAAACAATTTAGTATCTTGAAACATTGCTTCATGTCCACTGGTTACCCAGATATTGAAAGCTGTAAACACCCCTTACATTGTACCTAAGTTATCCTTATTAACAAAATAGTTCTACATTTTGATTATTTCGCAACAAATCTTAGTAACACTTGATTTGTGTCTTAATCTAATTGAAATATATTGTATAATAGCCTTTAACCCCCGATTTTTACATTTCCGTGTCAGCAAACCTGCAAATTAATTCACCATGTTATCCTTACGAAAGAAATAAAAGAACATGGAAGCCTTATGGAAGGTACACAACTATATTAAGAAACAGTTGGATGTGAGAGTTTATTCCAGAGTGTAAAATTACATTCCCAATCTTGAGGGGTAAGAAAAATCTTGGGAGAAAGAAAGAATTTTGGCATGAATGGATAACTGCACAAACCTTCTATGAAGATGACCGGAGACTCGGGGATCCTGGGCTGGGTGATGCCGAGTTTGTGCCAGGGGTCGACGGAGCCGTGGACGTAGACAACTCTCGTCGCCGGCAGGTCCAGGCCCCCGTACATCATGTTGGTCCGCGCCACCGCTCGGTTCACGAACTCCTCGGTGAATCTGAAAATGGTCTCGCTTTTGAGAATAAATCGGATAGCTGATACGGCTGGTAGGAAACCTTTTAAAAAATTCTGAAGAAATTCGTGTTTTAACTTTTTATGCGATTAATTAATACCTCAAAATCTCAGATCTAATAATTCTTTATCATAGAAAAAAATTGAAAATATTTTAAATACATCCGGAAATGAAAAATAATTCACCCGACCTTTGGATTACATGTACCGAACCCCATACTGGGCGTTAAATAACTCTTAAACAATTTTTAGGGGCTGTTATTTCAGTACCAAAAAAATCTAAGTTGTAAAAGCCGGTAATATTACCTTAACTCAGGTATTATTGTTTATATTCTTAGAAAAAAACATACTGACACGAACTAAATGTCCTGTGAAAACTGGTTCTGTAGATATGAGGATTTTATTGTAACGTTTTCCCAATTTACATTACATTTTAATCTTCAATACAAAGTTACTTGCAACAACTGAATTTGATATAAGTACTCCAGTATTTTGGCATTATTCTACACTGGTTTCGGAGAATGTATTTCGTTTGGCAGCAAGGTATGTACGTTATCTAATGTTATTTGCTTGGGGAGTATTGAAAATTATATATCTAGATTGATTATTAATGTATTTTGATATAATAACTAACATAGGACATAACGAAGGTTTACAAATTGTAGATGATGAATGACTACTTCGTCTTATGGTGTATGGTAACACAATGTATTCCAAAATAAAAATTAAATCTGAAAAATCAAAGAGTAATTGTTTTAAATTACGTTTCCCGTCCTTCGTTGAGCCAAAACTACGTTTGTTATTGGTATCAACTCAGTTCAGGCAGCCAATACATATTTCCTTTTTGTGACTGTTAATTATTCGTGAATGATTGTAAGGATTGTTTTAACATAATAATATGATCCTTCTAAAATATTTAGAGGAAAGAAACGTACTGTTCTCCGTAAAGATCTCTACATTTCTTGATATAATATTCGACTGGAAAATCTTCACCAAACAAGGCAGTGGTGGTTTCAGATGTTTGGAAGTAGCCAAACTCTGTGCAGGTTTGATACGTCCACTGGTAGTCTGAAAACGGTATTATAACGAGTCACAAATTGTAGAAACAATTATACAGGATGGATTTTAAATTTCCTTCTCCCTTAACTTTTTCACATTTTTAGTTGGGTATCTTTAATATTTAAAAGTAAAAACTATTTTAACATTATGAAAACTTATTTATTCAGAAATTGAACATAACCCAAAACAACATAGGTCAGCTGATTGTAACAAATTTAAATTAATGCAATATAAACATAACAACTCTTCCCCCATAAAATAAAGAACAAAGATTGATCCCAAAAATACCAGCAAAGATAACTTCATAGTTTTCTCAACTGATTCACGTGGCGTCTCCACAGCATGTGTTCAACTTTAACGCTATACATAACTTTCCCAATACGTTTTATAATTTCTCCCCTTGTCCAAACTTTCTTTCCATTTTTTTGGAATTGTGATACTAACACTTTATCTCCCTCCTTAAATTCTCTCAACAATGTTCCTTTGTTTGTGAACTTAGGACTTGCTGTTGGATCTAAAATATCTCTTGCTCGGGTTTTATCCGGTATCATTAAATCCAGTGATGTTCTTATACTTCGCCCCAACATTAGCTCTGCTGGGCTCTTTCCAGTGGAAGTTGAAGGGGTCCGACGATGTACCATCAAAAATCGGGTTAATTTTTCCTTGATAGTACCAACCTCATCTATCACCTTTCTAAGGTTTCTTTTTATTTCTTGAACGTATCGTTCCGCCTGACCGTTACTTTGTGGATTGTACGGTGCAATTGTCTTATGGGAGATTCCATTTCTCTCTAAGTAACTCTTGAACTCTTCTGATGTGAAAACAGAAGCATTATCACTTATGATAATCTTAGGAAACCCAAATCTTGCGAATATATCATCTAAGAAATCGATGGTTTTCTTTGACGATGTTTGTGTCATAGGGATAACCTCCAACCACTTTGAGAAAGCGTCCACAGCCAAGAATACATACTTATTTGAGATTGGTCCCAAAAAATCGACATGTAGTCTACTCCACGGAGTATCCTCTGGTTCCCAAGAGTGGTAAACTTTTGCAGGGTTCTTTTGGTTTATTTGACAAGAAAAACAACTCTTCACATGTTGTTCAATGTCCAAATCCATTCCAGGCCACCACACATAACTCCTGGCGAGAGATTTCATTCGAACTATTCCAATGTGGGATGAATGAAGATCCTGTAAAACTTTCTCCTTCAGTGATTGCGGGATAACAACTCGTGTACCTCGTAGTATGCATCCATCCACTAAACTTAATTCATCATTGTGTTTTAGCGAATTTCCCCCTATAGGGAAGTAGCTATTACCGTAGGCGGCACGGTGAGACTTAAGCGCGGGACCACCGTAACTTTTCATTTTGAGGTCCCTAGACCCCAAAAACACCGTTCGTTCATTTTCATATATATGTATATATATATATATATATATATATACCTGTCCGTAGGCGCGATAACTTTTGTAAAAAAGGTCCGATCTTGATGAAATTTGAAACAAACGTGTAAAGCGTCATTCATGACTTCGAGTTCGAAAACCAGCAAGATTGGTTTACTCTAAGAAGGTTTTTTTCACAAAATAAAATTTATTTTCAAGATTTAACACATTTTTATTAATTTTATTTAAATTTAATTGTTAAAATTGAATTCAGCTTAAAAAAACAAACAATTTAGCATTTTGAATTATTATTCTACGTCATTTCGTTGCTTAGAAATTGGATAGTATTGGATGTGCTAAACACAGTACGTTGTCCAATATTATTTTTAAATTTCCCTCCAAAAGGATAGCTTCCCTGATTTAAGAGATTTTAAAAATACAATTCTGAACATATGATTACATTTTCAGGTGATTAATATTCCATTTGTGTCTATTTTGAATAGTTCATTGATCAAGATTTTGCAGAATGTACATACTATATTAAAAATTCAGTTAATTTAAAAGTAAATGAAAAGAATAGGTGTAGATATGATATTATTATATAGTTTAAAACCAGCTACAAAAAATGATAACAAGATTTTGCTTAGAAATACTTTAAATAAATTTTAAAAAATATTGGCAATTCACATGAACTTGAACTATATATATGTAACCTGAGCTTTGGATGTTGCATTTCGCCTTGATACTATACTTGACTTGCAGTGGCCCAGTCCAAGATTTAAATATAAGGAAAAAATGCCGGCTGGCTGCAAATGGCACAGATAATCCCATCCCTGCTGTTCTGTTAAACATCTTAGGATTTTATTTACAAACCTTTAACAATTAATATTCTTTTTTATTAAAAATAATATTTTGGTGAAAATGAACCTCAATTACACAATCAACTCTCACCAACTCGGTGCTTGTATTATTTTATGATCGGTTTAGGTTTATAGAGTAGAAGTATTAGAAGGAAGGCAAGTTAGTAGACAACAGTCAATTCTCCCAGAGTAACAGATAAACAAGTCGAATGGTGCGTGATTTGACTGTTCTCAACAATTGGGAATCAGCTCGTCTTAACTCAGGAGCGGCCTGGCGTAGAAGTAGAACATGGGACTTTGGCTCCCGAGATCTGTGTTCAAAACCCGCCAATCACCAATGGCAATTTGCTATGTGATAATGCCGTAACCTCGAGGGTGCATAGCTATTTAAGCTGCAGTGCATGTCCATGAAAACTTCGAAGCCTGGCTCTCGTCTAGAAAAAAAATCTTGACAACTCACATTGACTAGAGAGCTGAGTGGACAAACTGTTCACTGCTCACCTCATAGCCTGAAGGTGGCTGGTTCAAGCGTATGATGTAGTTGGGCTCGAGAAACTAGCGGATCTCGCGGTTTGACTGCAGAACTAAGACCATACAAAATATTTTGATTGAGTTGTATTGACTGGTTTGTTTTGTAATCATCCTAAGCGCTAGTAACGAGCGCACCGAATTGCACCGAGCCCTAGTAATCGGCCGAACTAGGTGAGGCTTATACATCCATTTCCCTCAGGTAATGATTTATATCAAATAGGAATCTAAATTACTTTAATGAAAACTATCTAATTTAAATTCGTTTAATGTAGGCCTAATCCTAAATTATCATCCGATTATATTATCTCAGAAACTTAACAACCCTAAAATTACCTCTATCACACGAGATCAGTTTATAGGCTAAATCGAATTAAATTTGTATTAGGCCCTACCTTCACATGTCAAAGTTTACTCAATTCGATATCCAATTCGATATCCAAGCGTACAGGTTACAATGTTTCGGTGAATCATTAGGTTTAGGCAAGGCCTCACTAAAAGAACAGGCCTTGCTGAAGGACACACTACAAATGCAGGCCATGCTGCATGATTTATTACGTCAAACAAGTAGGCGGTCTGAAAGTCTGGCTCAGTACTCACAGCTGTGCTGATCATCAATTCCTTTGAAATCAAAACAAGAAAATGTAAACAAACAAGTAATTTTGACGTTTAGTGATGAAATGTAAACAGAAAAAACGTAAACAAACAAGGGATATTTGACATTTAGCAATAAAATGTAAACATAGGATGTTAGTTCCCTGCCTACTTGTGTGACGTGGTGCAGCGCTGGGATCGCTGCAGCATGGCCTGTATTTTTAGTGGGGCCTTGGATCGCTGCAGCATGGCCTGTCTTTTCAGTGGGGCCTTGCCTTGCTTCAGAATTCTTGATCAAAACAGGAGGCCAGCTGAGAGTCTTGCTCAGAAATCACAGCTGTGCAGCTCATCAGTTTCTCTCAAAACAAAACATGAAAATTTAAATAAACAAATAGTATTTGACAGTCAGTGATGAAATGTATACAAAGGAAGTACGTTAATTAAACAAGGAATATTAATTTAACATTTAGTGATATGAATAAACATAGGTTGTTAGTTCCCAGCGTACTGATGTGAGATGTCGCAGCGCTGGGACTGCTGTAGCATGGACTGTTTTTTAGTGCAGCCTTGGGCTAGATCACTATTCTTTATCTATAGGCCTAAAGGTTAACTCAAATATTTCAATTAAGTTATCGGTAGACTATATAGGCTAGATATAGAACTATGATCTTGAATTTAGCACGAATCACCTCTGTTTGACGAATTAATTCAAGAATGTCCTAAATGACTTGAGCTGTTTTAGTTTTAATCAAACTACATGCAACTCGGAGCAAAATTGTAGTCTCCATGATTTTTAAGTTTGCAATAGTATACTGCATCTCCATTCGTTTAAAATGACAGTCATTTTTTTCATATTATCGCCGATGGATTATAGCCTACTGGGTTTATTAAAACCTATTCTACCTACTAGTTTCAACGACTAGACTAGCAGATGTTTTAGCGGTGACCAATCGACTTGTTCGAAGACAATACAAGTTCATGTTTAAACTGATCAGCTAGGCCTAAATTAGTCAATGTGGTATTTGTTGATGTATTCGTGGCCATCTCAAGTAGAGTTCGCGCATTATATCTCTGGCTATGACCAGTACGCTAGTAACCGTATCATATGATATTTTAAACATGTGATTTTGGTAAACACTGCAGGGCTGTAGAACAATGTTTTCAGAAAAGTTCCCCCTCTCCCCCCACGCCTTGCAACCAGCTGACTCTGTCATAGCCGGAGATATAATGTGCGAACTGTAATAAGGCCACACTCATAAAACTGGGAAACTGTTTTAGGTAAATAAAGTCATCTGATTTAAAGTAAAGAAAATGCATGATGTAAAGAAAAAATTAAAGTGTGTGCATAGTTAGCTGGTATGACATAGTTGGGCTCACAAAATTAGCGGGCCTAACAGTATTACAACAGAAATAGCGCTGCCAGGCCTAATGCAAGTCATCGGGACACCAGAGCTGTCAATTTAAGACTATTTGCAAATTAACGATGTGAGAGTTAGCTGAAATTTGTTTATACATTGTTTATTGCCCCATATTATTTACAATAAACAATACCTTACAGCTCCCCCAATAGAGTAGGCCTAGGCCATGGCTCAAGACATAATTCACCAAGTGCATAGGCCTGACGGCATAACAGTTGATTTCTATCCTTCCATGAAATGGGAGTGAGAATCTAATTATTAGAACCAAAATAGTTTATTTATTTTTAATCATTATGTGAAAGATTCAACATTTTCCAATATCTAATTAGTTCTTTTGAAACATTGTGAGGCCTAAGCCATGCCCACTACATGAAATTACTATGTTGGCTTTATTACTATGTTGGCTTAGTTAAATAAAGTAATATAAACCAACCTTCATGCGCATTATGTCACTGATGATACCAAAATACGATACTAAATTAATAAAAATTGCATTCTTCTACAAACAGACAGAATGTATTAACTTATACCACAAACACCCACCAATGCTAAATTATTACACTATTTAAAGTTTCAACAGAAATAGAACACAAATAATAACCAAAAATAGATAAAGATTTTTGTTAACATAGGCATTTATTTCGTTTAATAGTCATAATTAGTAGGTACTTTGCATTTTAGAGGTTAAGTTATGTTTTACAAATTGACAGACAGTAGGAATGCAGGCTGCCAAAGGACAAGGGCAAGGAATAGGCTGAAAATATACCTTGTGAAACTTAAAAAAAACTAAATTCCCATCACTTAATGACAGCACAATTTATTAATATTAAAGTAACTTATCATACTTTAAAAATATTTTACCAGACTTTTACTTTACAACTCGAAAGTCTTTTTTATCCTTTAATACGAAGAATGTTAGGATTTTACACTTTAAGCCATCCTAAAAATGGATAGAAGCTTTGTACTGTAAGTCAAAAATGAATAAGCATATCATAGGCTAAATATACTTTAAATATTACACATTATACATTTGCTTGAAATGGCGACCTACCCAGGTAGGTATTGCCAAGTATGAATGACAAGATTAATGAAGGATGATTTTGGCGCGATCTTTTAGTCTTGTTACTGACCAAGCCCGACATGTTCCTTATACAGGACTGTTAAATGGCCCAACAGGGCAACAGCCAATTTCAACTAAGGGGCTTCCATTTTAACGTGGGATCGGAGCCACAGTTTTGCCTGGTTTACAATTTATGAACTGGTCTAATTATGAGGACGTTCCTATGACTTATTGTACGAGAACAATGCTGAAGTTTATAACTCGAACAATCGTTGCTATGCTTAAGGCATAATAATTAAATTTTGTTTTATGGAAATTCGCTGGAGATGCAGGTCTGCTGCAACGGGTGTATTTTATACTCACAATTCATCAAAGGTTTTCCTTTCATTAAGCAGTTGTATACTTCTTTTAAAACCGCATCCTTTGCAGTTTCTCTTTTAATCTCTTCTATTTTCACTGGTAAAACTTCATTCATCTGACGGACTTGGTGTAGACATGCTTTATGTATGTCATCCATGAAGTTTTCCCCCTTTTTTGCCAAAATTGGTGTTCGTGAGAGGGCATCTGCTGTAGCATTATCCTTAGAAGAAACATGTTGGACTTCATAATCAAATCCCTGCAGAAATATCGCATATCTCAACAGTCTCTGGGTGGTCATTTGTGGTAATTCCTTTGAAGGGTTGAAGATTGATGATAATGGTTTATTGTCCGTTCTCAAAATGAACTTTTTTGAATAAATGTACTGGAAAAATTTATTTACTCCCCAGAATATAGCGGTTGCTTCTTTATCAATTTGAGAGTACGATTGCTCAGCAGCCGAAAGAGTCCGAGAAGCGAAACATATAGGTCTCTCTGATCTATCCGAAAGTACATGAGATAGAGTAGCTCCGATACCTGTCGGGCTCGCATCGACCGCTAAAACAAGTGGCAAGTCAGGATCATATGGAATCAACACCTTATCTGACGAAATTTCCATCTTCGTCTTCAACCAAGATGTCTCACACTCTGTTGACCAAATAAATTTTTTTCCATTTTTTAATAGTTCATACAATGGATGTAATAAGCTTGAAAGTTGATTAACAAACCTGCCATAGTAGTTTACTAAACCTAGCCAACTCCTTAGTTCATCTTTGTTTTTCGGCCTCGGAGCATTTACTACTGCCTCTACTTTATCCTTGGATTTATGAACTCCTTTCTCCGAAATTTCATGTCCTAGATAAGCTACCTTAGCCTTAAAAAAATTACATTTGTTACAGTTTACTCTCAGGTTATTAATAGACAATCTTTTAAAAACTTCTTTCAGTCGTGTTTTGTGTTCATCCAAAGTTCTACTCACCACTCTAATATCGTCATAAAAAACTGTGACCCCCGAAATACCCTCAAGAGCTTGGCAGATAAATCTCTGCCATTCAGCTGGAGCATTTTTTGTACCAAACATTAATCTATTAACAGCATACACTCCCTTTTGGGTACTAATTGCTTGTACCTTAGCACTTTCACTATCCATTACAATATTCAAATATGCTTGAGAAATGTCAATGGTAGAGAAAAACTTACAGCCACTCATGCTGGAGAAAATTTCATCCAGGGTCGGTATCGGATAGTGATCTGGTTGTAGGACCTTATTCACGGATACTTTATAGTCAGCACACAGTCTAATATCTCCGTTCGGTTTAACTATCGGAACAATAGGAGTGCCCCATTGACTGTAGGTTAACTTTGAAATAATCCCTTCTTTTTCCAATCGATCTATTTCCTTGTTTACTTTATCTTTGATTGCAAAAGGTACAGGGCGAGGTGGTAGATATACAGGTTTAGAATTTGGTTTCAAGTGTAAATGAGCCTCATAGTTAGGAACTTTCCCTACTCCCGGTAAGAAAACGTTAGGAAACTCTTTCTTGAGTTCATCAACAAAGTCATCACTTTCCCTCTGGGAAGAATCCTTGACTTGATTGAAGGTCGGAAAACATACATTGAACAGCTTTAACCATTCTCTACCAAAGATACTGTCTACATTTCCCCTTATTACATACAAATTACCGACAGAAATTTTGTCCTTGTAACATATTTCAACCGTGGCAAATCCAACTGGTCGAATTATTTCACCCGTGTATGTTCTTAAAGGCAGTTTAGTTTTATTCAGAACCTTTTTTGGAAATAACTTTCTAAATACGTGTAAAGACATCGTACTTACAGCAGCTCCTGTATCAAGCTCGAAAGAAGTCTGCTTGTCATCGATAGTACAGTCTAGCATTATCTTACCAGGTCTGTCGACCATCTCTGGTTTAAAAGCATTATCTGAAAGTTTAGATAAGGAATGTGTGGGTTTACCTGATACAGAGATCATATTTATATAAGAGACATTTTGACCTTCATTGACTCCTTCCTCATCTGACTCACATGACACTTGAGCCGTTTGTCGCATGTTTTGTTTTCTCCCTTTACATACCCTGCTGCAGTGACCCTTTTTATGGCAGTTCCAGCATGTTACGTCTGGTGACATCGCACAATTATTAATATGATGGTTTGCTCCGCACCTGAAACAGATTAATCTAGATTTCTGTCCATTGGAAAAGGTGAAATTCTTCTTCCTAATTTGAAAATGCTCTTCACTTGTCGAGGACACGTTTGATCTATGGATGTGTTCTGTTTCAGATTTGGCTTGTTCATAGCTACAGGCTATGTCCAAACACTGCTTGAAAGTTTTATTTTCATGACATTCGATCAATTTAGATAATAACCTTTCATCAGAAAGACCTGATATGAACTGTTGTCTCAAGTGTTCATCGGCCGTGGAGGCCTTACATTTGGAACATTTAAATTCACATCTGCTTGATAGCGTTCTTAAATCATTTGTAAAACTAAGTATTGACTCACCCGCCTTTTGAACTCGTTTAGAAAACTTATGCTGTTGTGCTATATTACTACCCCTAGGTTCAAGAATGGTTACGAGCGTTTCACACAGTTCCTCATATGTTTTATCTAATGGATTAGCTGGACTTAAGTTAATTCTAAGATCATGGAAGGTTTTTGGAGTTAGTAAATTCAATAAAAATTGTTTCTTCTTGATCTCACTGTTTATTCCATTTAGGTCAAAAAAATTGTTCAGCCTTACCAGGTAACTGCTCCAACTTTCATGTTCAGCATCAAACTTATCAAATTGAGAATATAAAACAGGTCGACTAGGTTGTATGGGTTCCTCCACATCTTCTTGATGCATCCTTCGATTTCTTTTTGTCGCCATTTTAATATTTAAAAGTAAAAACTATTTTAACATTATGAAAACTTATTTATTCAGAAATTGAACATAACCCAAAACAACATAGGTCAGCTGATTGTAACAAATTTAAATTAATGCAATATAAACATAACAGTATCCCAGGCTGTCCCCAAACATTGTTGGGTAGTAAGTACTCTATTTTTACTGAAAGACAATTTCCGGCCGCCATCTTGAATCCACCGTATTGGATACAACTTTCTTTATTCAAAGGTAAATGCGGTATTAGTATTAAGTATCTTATGTAATTCTCTCCGTAGGTTTTTCCGTACTCGCAAGAAAATACCACAATACCGCATCCACCTGCAGCTTGCCCGGTAAAACAATACTTACCTGGTTAGTAACGTAACACAATATTTCGCTCACTTAACACTAAAGTAGTGGTAAAGTACATTTTCCCCCACCGCCCCCACCTTAGACGCTTTTTACTCCATGTCGTGAGTGAGTTAAATTTGTCTCCAATCGGGAGTAAAATGATTACGTTGTCTCATAAAGTAAACCCTAGGAATAATATTGAAATGAATACGTTGAGACAGGCTTCCGTGGTCTATGTACACATGAATCGAATCACAGATGAAGGACTACACAGATTGGCAACCTAATGCATTTTTTCGTGCCAGTTTTTTCTAGTTGCGTCAAGTTTGTTAGGCTGTTATGCCACCCAAATTGCACTGCTATCAAAGTTATTATTAGCTATATCTGTTCTTTGGATCCTAAAGATTTAAAGTTGACGAAATTATCCTTGATACCAATGCAATATGGGTGACAAAAGAACCTAGCAATCTTGACGGCGCCTAGAAAAACTAGCACAAAAAATGCATTGGGTTGCCAATCTGTATAGTTCTTCATCTGTGGACGAATACTTGTTTTCGGGTGTCGACCACGACGGTGAAGAGATAGATGTAGTTACCTACGTTTCGGACGCGATGCAACAGTCCATTTTCGAGGCGCATTCCTGATACTCATTCACACTCATTCAGTTAATGATTGATAGAAATGCGCCTCGAGAATGACTGCTGCATCGCACCCAACACGTCAGCAACTATCTCTTTACTATCGTAGTCGACGCCCGAAAACAAGGATTCCTCATTTAAGTCAATGATTCGAAAATCGAGCGCCTTCAAATTTCAACACAGACTTGCAAATATGTTGAAGCTTACCGGGTATCAGGCGCTAATAGCTGATTATAAGGGAAGGAATCACCAAAACACACATTGCGCTATCATTGAGGGTTAGCATTAGAAGACAACCAGCTGATTAACTTATTAAACGTGTAAAAATGCTGCAACAATCAGCTGACCGCTGGTGCATGAATGGTTGCAAAACAAAATTAATTCGGTTTGTTAAAACGTATGTTAAAAAATAGATGTTTATTGAATGGTTATTTATTTATTATTGCTGGTAGAGGAAGAATAATGTATGTATTTCGAGAGTAAAGTATATTGTCTCTCTGTGAAAATTGTCTCCCTGTGAAATTGTCGCCTTCGGCAAGCCTCGGGTCGCAACAATTTCACTCTAGAAATTTTAATTTACTTTATGCTTTATTTACTCAACTCACAACTAACTATTTTGCTCGCGTTTCAGCTAAGAGCTGTTCTACAGTTAGAGTCATCGATACAAATATGACGAGGGAGTTATTACAGAGGGTATCCGGAAATTATGGTACAATATTTTAGTATATGACAGTAGGGGTAAATATCCCCGTTGCAGCAGACCTGCAGACTCAGCGAATTTCAAATGCAAAACAACATATTTCAATCCAACATAGCGAAATTTGACATGTTTTGGTGAGCTCCATAAGAATAACACGGGGAATGAGTATGCAGCTTTACTGCTACAGGTGTATTAAAACTGGGTGGTTTTAATTCAATATTTAGTAGATCTGAACTAGGAGAAGTTACTTACCAAATTTTATCAAGATATGTTGAGAAATAACCGAGATATAGAATTTTACTTATTTCCCATAAGGGTAACATTGGGACAACGTACTGTGTTTACCACTTTCAATATCTCGGTAACCAATGGACATAGAGCAGTGATTCAAAATACTAAATTGTTTGTTTTTTTGAGCTGAATTCAATGGTGCCAATAAAAATTCGATAAATTTTTCCTATGTATTTCTATTTTTCTATGTAAAGAACTCAAAAAGCCCATTTTTGGGGGGTTTATCCCCCTTTACCCCCCCTTCCGGTGGTCCGATCAGGCTGGTTCACGAACTCGTCCGAGTGATTACCACTTTACAAGTATGTACCAATTTTCATTAAGATTGGACCATTTTTACGGCCGCTATCGTGCTAACAGACATATATATATATATTATAATGATACATACTTTATTAACAGAGTACCCTTATTTTAGTTTAAAAAACATTTATTTGACTTAAAAAAAATTGTACTCTGTTAATAAAGTATGTATCATTATAACATATTAGTAGCCCTAATCACAATAATCAATTTTTCAAAATATATATATATATATATATATATATATATATTCGAACGAATGGTGTTTTTTGCTTCTGGTGGCCCCAAAACGAAAAGTTATCACGGTCTCGGGCTTAAGTCTTACCATGAGACGTACGGTAATAGCTTATTTCCTATAGGGGAAATTCGCTAAAATAAGAAAAAACCTTATATAAACAGTCCTAAAGTGCTTCGTTTTCCGTCTGTGTGTCTGTTTGTGATTTTTACATATTTAATCAAATCTCACAAACCTCTTAATGTATAAACTTCAAACTTGGTATGTGCATAACCACCATTAAGACCTATTTGTGTAAGAAGTATCACATTTATACTGTGTACAATTTCAAAGTGGCGGCTGTCTTACTCAATTCACTTCTTCTTCTTCTTCTTCTCCTCATTCCTTGAGAACGGGGGATTGTCAAGGTTTTTTGGGTTATGGTTAGGTTAGGTGGGTTTGTCAGGTTAGGTTTTGCTAGGACAGGCTGGTTTTGTCGTTTATCGTTGTGTGGTGTGGTCATCGTAAAACTCTTGTAGCGTGTGAGTAGGGTTTATTTATTTATTTATTTATTCCAACGGATACACCATTTTAGTATGGCATAGGTTACAATGTATCTTTAAAAGACTGTAGAAAAACATTAAGACAAAGAAAAAAACCGCTTAGTGTAGCGACAATACAACAACAACAAAGTGATGAAAACAATAACAGTTACCACAACTATACCAACAACGATAACAATGACAGTATTCATACCATAACAGTAACATAAATGTATTAAAAAATAATAGTAAACTTAACATTAACAATGTGGTCATAACAATGGGAATAAACAAAGTGTGCACATTTAGAAATTCAATCAATCAACATGCTAGAGAAAGTATATAACAATTAATAACTAATAGAATAAATAATATATAAAATTAACAAAGGTGGGTGAAAGATTTCAAGTGACAAAAACATGCATAATTGAGTTTAAACACTTGTGTTATTTTTTTCACATTTACTAGTGTGGCGCTCTAAAGGCACCACTTAAAGCCACCCACTGAAAGGCACTGAATCAGTAGCTCTAAGCTGATCACACCTGAACACAACTAACATTTTACTGCTGTGGCCCTCTAAAGGCACCACCTCAAGCATTCAAACACACACTCTCCTTGGCACATGATATCATTTCCATGGTATCCTCAGGACAGCTTTCTTGAATCCAGCTGGAGTTGGGCCAAAGAGGTCCACAGATGATGAGACCTCGCTTGCAGACCGTAGTAGCCTAGAAATCCCGCGGTTAAGGGCATAGTTTGTAAGCTGGAAACGTCTACTGAAGAAAGACTTGGAACGGGTGCCTCTTGGGATGGTGAAGTCAATGGCGCTCAGCAGGTCGGGACAATCTATGAGTCCATTCACTAGCTTGTACAAGAAGAAGAGGTCTTGGCATTTGCTTCTCGAAACAAGTGGTAGAAGGTTAAACTGTTCCTCCAAAAGGACCACCGGAGTTTCAAGGTATCGATATCCAAGCTTCATACCGACGAATCTTATAAATCGGGTTTGGATTCTGTTGAGTTGGTCGATGTACCCTTTCTGATATGGAGACCAAATCACGGAACAGGATTCCAAATCAGGGTTTGTTTATTAAATAAGTCTTAAGTAGCTTTCGGAGTTTGCTTCCTTTCTCCATCTTGATATTATCCGGTAGGTGGTGAAGATCTTGGCTCCGATGTAGTTGGGATGGTTTTGTGATTTTGTTCAGTCTGTTATAAGGTAGGTCGATATTGTTCCTGTTTTTTTTTGTTTGGTATTGATGATATTCTGATTTGGTTTGGAGATTGTATCTTAGGCTATGTTGAATCGTTTCAAAAATATAGAGCGAAATTACAGTCATGATCTGATTACTAATAAAGTAAAAACTGATTTTTGTTTTCAAAGCGTAATATCTTAAAAACCGCAAACTTTGGAAAAAATATATAACATACATAAAAGCTGCATAATTTAATCCAATTAACGCTGATATATAAATGTTATGATTATTGGACTGCTAATAATGGACAAATGTTAACTTTTCTGAATAGAATCATAGTTCTTTAGAACATACTGTCTGAAATTTGCTTGTTTTCATTCGTAAAACTTAAAATTTCTCCATTTTTAGATGTTCGATCATTCATAAACTTAATATAAGCATTAATTAGATTAAACTTCACAACTTCACAACTTTTTTTACCTTGTATAATTTTTCTAAAATTTACAGTTTTTCAGATATTTAGCTTTGAAAACCAAAAAGTCGCCATTTTGAAATGGCGAGTAGAAACGAGATACTTCTTAAAAAATATTCCTTAGTAGTGGTCATTAATATACCATGTTTGAAGTTTATACGTCAAGAAGTTCATGAGATATGATTAAATATTTAAAAATCACAGACAGACACATCGACGGAAAGCTGAGCACTTCAGGACCTATGTTTATAATATGCTAAAATAGTTTACCATAATTTCCAGACACCCTGTATATCTATGGTTAGAGAACAGTACGTAAGCTAACCCGTTACTCGCAATTGCAGCAAAAGGGATTTATATATCCAGCGAGTTTCCACATCTTATCCTACCCTAAATTTTGATTTCCCGTCTAGAACTTGAAAAAAATAAATCGATTTGGCAACCATTCCATTATGATGCCTTTTTTTAAGGAATGAACGTTTTTAACTAAAACAAAGTAATAAAAAATATATTGTATATAAACAGATTATTACAACATAATAATTATCATACTGACCCGACCCTCCACTCATGGAATCTGCCCATATTATGATGTTACCGTATTGATCAGTATGTCTCATAGCTTCAGCAAATCTAAAATCACAATAGGCAATGCTTAAAGATGAGTCAACGATATATGTGGTTGAAAACAATAAATAGATTTACATATTCAATTTAAAACTCTATGATTTAAGTCCTTATTGATTTCTGTTTTCATGTTATAGGATATT
The DNA here is from genome assembly GCA_035578135.1 of Flexamia atlantica. Lineage (NCBI taxonomy): Eukaryota > Metazoa > Arthropoda > Insecta > Hemiptera > Cicadellidae > Flexamia > Flexamia atlantica. The sequence goes on from JAQJVK010000366.1 coordinate 73,451, forward strand.
GGATTTAGTTCTTGAGGTGAAAAAAATTATAACAAAAATGATTCTTGTTGTATATTGTAAGTAACATGCTCCTAATTGACACATAAAAAATATACATTCTTATCGCCAAGCGAAATAAGTTAACTTGGCAGCCATCTTGAAACTGGTGACAAAAGCATTAAAGATTCAGGAAATTATTGTCAAAGGTGTTATGAAATTTAATCGTATGGCACTGGTGGTAATTGACATGTAGCAAGAATGATGTTGCATTTCACGCAGTTGCAATACCTAATACGTTTTTGAAAATCTTGACTCTTTTTCAAGATATACCCAAACAAAGAATTTTCCCTATGCCTTTTGTATGTTTCGAGCTTTAAATGTTGTAAGGATTCATAAGATTATTTTCTTGACACCTCCGGTTCTAATCAAAGCTTTAAGTACAAATTAGTCTTGAAACAGTCAGTGATTTAATGGCTTCAATTTGAGAAATATTTCATTTTAATCACACTAGAAGCAGATGAGCTATCATTTATAATTTAGCTAAAAATTGATTCGATCTCGTCTTCAATCACTCAGCAAATAATTTGCCCTTATGTGACCTATTGGTAATTTAAACCAGACGAACTCTAGGAGAATTACGATCGTTCATTCAATTTAAAATTTATTTATTCACTAAATTATTGTTTAGTCAAGTGCATGTACCCCATGTTTAAAATTGTGATTTGAAATTTGTTAGAGCATTAAACCCCTCACAATATTTTAGTTTTAATTTAAATTATCAATAGCTCGTATAAAGGTGAATTAATTTCTGACTGTTTAAGGGGATTCCCTACTGAAAATTTAAAAAAAGTTTTTTTAAATCTATTTTTACATATTATTGTTCTATGATATGTCCTCTTTCAGAAAAACCATACATAACAAGGTATGTACCTTAGGTACATACCTAAGGTACCATAGGTACCTATGGTACCTTGGTACCATAGGTAACAAGGAAAAAGAAAAAATTATATTAGGCTACGCATGCCGCCGCTCCAATATCAGATAACCCAGCCAGGATGACGCTCGCGAACATTCAATGCGCGATTCCCGCAAGTTTGGTTTTTCCGTGTTTTCAACACTAAAATTGATATATCTCATAAAGTACTTGTAGTAAAAGGATGAAATTTTTACCAAATTTTCCTTATTAGTATATCTAAAAAGTTAGGTAAAATTAATTATGCCTGTAACACAACTAGGAATTGAATAAAAATAATTTATTTTCAATAAACAATATTGTAAAAAAATTTCTTTTTTTCCTTATAACTTTTTTTTCAAAATAGATACTCATCTAATTTTACCTAACTTTTTAGATGACTAAAAACCCTATAATATGAAACTTTGATCATGAAGTTCTAGCCAATAGAATCTGAGATATATCAATTGTTATATAACCGTTATTTTTAGTTATATTTATACCTAAAAAATTACCTGAAACTGCAAATTAAAATTTTTACCTCAAAATTTCTTTTTGTAACAAGTACAAACTAAAAAAACCTTATTCAGAACAAAAAAGAAGAATATTAACAAATTTTAGCATAGTAGGGAATCCCCTTGAGACTAGATCAAACTTTTTTCTCATCTACAACTTAAGATATTCAAATTTTACTAAAATTTAATTTTGGAAAAATTAAATTTTAAGTTAAATTAATTGTAAATGATTACTTATCTCCTCCTATTACGTTTTAAATTACAAGTTTCACAAATTAAACCCATTATATCAATGAAGGCCTAAGTCTGTAATGGACTTAATGTTTTGATTAGAACTGCGGATATCAAGAAAATAATCTTGTAAATACTAAAAAATATTAAAACTTTAAACGTACATAAGGATTGCATGTGGAAAATTCTTTGTTTGGGAATGTGTTGAAAAAGAACCAAGATTTAAGGTTTTCGGTATTGCAATCAGCGTGAAAATCTAGTCTATAATCTTAATGTGTCACACATTAAGATCACAGACACATCTTAATGTGTGACACATTATGTTTTCATTTGGAAAAAAAATTATTACATCCAACATGGCAGATCCAAGATGATGGTGAGATATTTTTACCCTGTCAATTTAAATTCATGCCACAGATTAATTACCGGGAGCAATTAGTGAGGAAGGTTAGTATAAAAATATTAGGTTTCTGGCTACCAGTATGAAACTTTGCATAATAAATGATCATGCATGTTGGAATTAAATTCAGCCCAGATCCCAAAAATTTGACGTCTAATTTTCAAAATGGCGGCTAAAAATATTTGTAAGATGACAAAATTTAACTATTTAGACAATGGGCCGCCAATATGAAACCCTCCCCCCCGTGGGAGTTTTCCACACATGTATTTTTTGTTGCTACTGACAACTACTTTGAGGTTTTGCTTGTTTGCGACGTTTAAATTACAGCATAACCCAGGAAAACAAAAAATATCATTGATAAATCGTTGAAATAATTAACATGGGATCTTTTTGAAAAAATCACCTGACTGCATTTTTACAGGCATTTTTTTAGATATTGACTCGGGACCAACGCCTATCATTGTTGGGTTGTTAATCCTTTATTTTGACAGGATAAAAATTTTCGGCCGCCATCTTGTATCCACCACATTGGATATCAATTTATTTTTTTTATGTAAAGATGGTGTTGTGGCACATCATCATGAACTAGGTTTTAACGTTAATTATAATGCTGAAATCCGTTTTTGAAAATATACATTCGTTAAAAAGATATGCACTAATAGAAATTTATACCTATACATTTCTTATGGACGTTTCGTATTTTCTATATTTTTTTGGATTATTTTTCTTCTATCTCTCATTATAATAAAGATATGTAGTTCGTTTTAGTCTTAAAATACTCAGTGAAATGCAGGCTTCAATTTGTGATATTAATCATCGACATCGGTTAAGTGAGCTGTACGGCTCAATTTAACTTATAAATCAATTTTTCAGAAATTTATTTTTAGTCAAGTATTAATATCTCCGGTTCTAAATAAGGTATTGAATTCATTTTGGTCTTAAATTACTCAGCAAACCATCAGCTTTCATGTAAGCTGACTTTCAATAAGATCGGAGTGAAGTTTATGTAACTTTTGAGCTTTCACTCAACATAACTTCGTTTTACTTGCATAATTTTACATTTCTTGAAGGATTTCTCTAGTTCCAAAGAAGACTCAGAAATCGTAAAGGTCTTAATTAACTTATTATATTATTGGCTTTCATTTGAGTCATAAATTATTATTGTGGGTTCCAGCTGAGTTGTGGTTCTAAAACCCACTTAAAATTAAAATTTTCAGACATTTTCGTTTATATAAAGACTGATATCTGCAGTTCCAGGAAATGTCTGGAGTTGTGAATGTTTTTAAAAGACTCAGTAAAATTTTAGCTTTCGTTTGAGACTGTGAGAATTTAATTCAAACACGTTCGGGGTGAGTTATAATCCAAATTAAGAGTAAAACTTAAAAATAATTAAACTTTATATCGTAACGAGCCTTAAAATTCGTTTACAGCTTGACCGATTTTACGTATCAATATTTTTAATTAAAAGCCGACATATCACTGCTTATTTTAAGACCAAAATGAACTAAATACCATATTTAGAACCAGAGATATACATACTTGATTAAATAAAGTTTCCGAAAAATGGATTTTTAAGTTAAATTGAGCCTTATAGCTCATCTGTTACTTGTCCGATGTCGATGATTAATATCACAAATTGAAGCCGGTATTTCACTGATATTTTAAGTCTAAAACGAACTACATATCTTTATTATAATGAGAGATAGAAGAAAAATAATCCAAAAAAATATTGAAAATAGGAAACGTCTATAAGAAATGTATAGGGATAAATTTCTATTAGTGCATATCTTTTTAACGAAAGTAAATTTTCAAAAACGGATTTCAGCATTGTAATTAACGTAAAAACCTAGTTCATAATGATGTGCCACAACACCATCTCTACATTTAAAAAAATAAATTGATATCCAAGATGGCGGCCGAAAATGTTTATCCTGTCAAAATAAAGAATTAACCACCCAACAATGATAG
>JAQJVK010000367.1:0-77296 GCA_035578135.1 Flexamia atlantica
GCTGGAACAATTAGTGGAAAATTACAATGACAAAATTTCACTAACAAATCCAAGGATTCAGCAACATTCACTTGGCGGGATGGCATTACCATGTCAGAAATGTGGCGCGCTACATTTTCAAGGAGAAAGAAGAGGAAGAGGCAAAGGATTTTCATACAAGCTGCTATAAGGGAAGAGTAAATCTAATTATTTCTCAACAAAACGATTACATTCAAAGTCTTATTACTGGTACCGATAGACTGAGCAGAAACTACAAAGAAAACATTAATTCCAAGAACGCTGTGCTCGCAACGGTAAGCAAAAGAGCTATTAATTTGAAGAAAACAATGGCGGAGGGTTTTTCATGTATAAAGTGTACGCAACAATTTATCACTCAATTGTAGCACCTTACAATTGTGAGGAGAACATTCGTTATATGCTCTTTATCTATGACGGACGTCAAAATTGGTGATCAAGAAAGAATGCTAAACAAAGCCAATGGCTCTTTCAGCAATGAGCTCATGCACAGCTTGACTGAACACTTGGTTAAAGTTAATCCATGAGCGCAAATTTTCAACGTGAAGAGTTGCGTTCTGAAAAATACTCCTGAAGAGCAGCATACACAACTCGGAATGCGCATTGTCTGAGATCGAAAAGAATATTAGCGCCGATGGCGCCGATACAAGGACATAATTTCTATTGATGTTGCTATTATTTTTAGAGCAAACGATAGCGAACCACCAAGTGTGAGCGTGATTAAATTATTTACCCGAAAGATAAGCCACTTAAAAGAGTTCATATTCTTCAATTTTGCCTCGGCCCAATGGCTGGCCTGTTGTTTTTACCATATTTTCAATTTGAAGGAATTTGCACAACGAACATCGCTTAAAATGCTGCAATACGCATCCTAATGAGTGGCTATTAGAGACACTTTCAGCACGCTACATCGTTCCGAAAACCTCTTTTTACGGTAGATTGACGACATATGTGCGCATAGAAGGCAGCCGATCATTTATAATTTAATTAAATCGTGCGAATTCACACGGGTTCACCTAGTAAGAAATAATAGCCATTAAAAAAATTGTAATGTTCAGAATTAATTAAATAACTGATTCACAATATAAATTAAAGTATACAGGGTGTTGATAAAAAATCCTCACAGACTTCGGGATGTGGTTACTTACAACAAAACTAAGAAAAAAGTTCCGATAAACATGGGTCCCTAAAATGCTCGGATATCCGTCTGTCGGTCTGTATATGTTTTTAACATGATTTTGCATAACTTTGGAACAACTTATGATATCAACTTCAAACTTGGTACTTATATGCTGACTAGTTGGTGCTATTTTGATGCGGATTATCAAGTTTCTACTTTATATCATTTCAAAATGGCAGCCTTTTTTATATTTTAAAATTAAATATCTTAAAAACTATAAATTTTTTAAACATTTTACAAGACACAAAAAAGTTGTGCAATTTTATTTACTACACAGCCATATAAAGGTTATTAAGATTGAACTACAATTAACAGAGTTATTGCAATTTTTCTAACAGAATTAAAGAAAATTTTCTATAGCTACAATAATAAGTCATAAGTCATAAGTCATAAGTCATAAGTCATTTATTTGCCAGAATAATTAACAAAAATACAATTTGCATTGGCAATGTCATAATGTTTAATTACAAAACCTTAAACTAAAGGTCGATTAACTAAAAACACTTGTAACAATATACAATAAAACTTAACTTTATCCGTCAGCCAAAAATTCTCGGACGCTGTAGTATGCTTTATCAATTAATTTAGATTTCAGGTTCTTTCTAAATCTTTTGTAGTCGGTCTCTAGTTTCAGCTGGAGAGGAAGATGGTTAAAAAGCTTAGTGGCATTATACAGAAGATGGTGTTGAAAAAAAGATGTAGAATGCTTGGGAATTTTGCAGTTTGCAGTTGCCCGCAAAGAATAGATGGTGTAATGTGAGTTACCCTCGAATTTACTGAAGTTTTGTTTCAAAAAACTCAAGGTTTCTAGAACGTACAATGAAGGCAAGGTCAGTATTGAAGCCGAGCGGAAAACGTCTTTGCACGATTGAGTCTTTTGGAGGGCAAATATCACTCGAACGGCTTTCTTCTGCAACCTAAAAAGAAACTGAGTGGTTCTCTGCACCCCAAACAGGTAGAGCATAGGATAAAAACGGGTAAACCAATCCGTAATAAGCAGAAATTAAGACTTCAGAGGATACTGTTTTCGCAAGAGTGCGGAGAACGAAAATCCCAACACTAACTTTACGGATGACATGTTCAATGTGTAATCTAAAATTTAGGTTTCTATCCAAGATGACACCCAGGAATGTTACAGAGTCGGAAGGTTCGATAATAGTTTGGTCAATAAGAATAGATAAGTTACGGTCAGTAGATAAAACAAGCATGCATTCTGTTGGAAAAATTACAATAACTCCGTTAATTCGATCTTAATAATCTTTATATGGCTTTGTTGGAAATACAATTGCGCAACTTTTTTGTGTCTTGTAACATTTTTGAAAAATTTACAGTTTTTGAGATATTGAGTTTTAAAATATAAAAAAGGCTGCCATTTTGAAATGGTATAAAGTAGAAACTTGATAATCCTAATCAAAATAGCACCTACTAGTCAGCACATAAGTACCAAGTTTGAAGTTGATATCATAAGTTGTTCCAAAGTTATGCAAAATCATGTTAAAAACACATACAGACCGACAGACGGATAACCGAGCATTTTAGGACCAATGTTTACAGGAACTTTTTTCTTAGTTTTGATGTAAGTAACCATATCCCGAATTCAGTAAGGGTTTTTTATCAACACCCTGTATAGGGTGTCACCCGTTTACAGTAACCTTGTATTTGTGAGTTTTTTGTTTTAGCTAATTTCCCCTATAGGGAAGAAGCTATCACCATAGGTCTCATGGTAAAACCTTAGCCCAAGACCATGATAACTTTTTGTTTTTGGGCTCCCATAAGCAAAAAACACTATTCGTGAATTTTCATAAATAAATAAATAAATAAATAAATAAATATATATATATATATATATATATATATATATATATATATATATATAAATTCGAACGAATGGTGTTTTTTGCCTCTGGGGGCCCAAAAACAAAAAGTTATCATGGTCTTGGGCTTAGGTCTTACCATGAGTACTACGGCAATAGCTTCTTCCCTATGGGTGAAATTCGCTAAAATGAGTTTACAAGGAATAATAATTTTATAACATAGCAAAAATGTGTTTCATGGTTCTCGAGAGAAAGAGTGTTCCGTAAATACCAATATTTTTCACAAAAATGACCACCGTTTTGAAACGAATAAAGATAAGTGAATTCTGTTTTCACCAAATTTTTCTCTTGTTTAGAGCTTTAAAATGTTGAAAAACTTTACATATGTTTACATTTAAAAGTTCTGAGATTCGAAACCATGACCTCCGGTTCTGGAATAGGTTCCTCCGGTTCCTTGTATTTTAAAAAGGTTAAAACTATTTGAACGTTGTTTCTTGGGTATGAATTATTGGGAAAGGTTTTGTTTAGTCTTTGTATGTTCGTCTACCACCTGTTGCGGACGGCTTTGAAGACTCGCCCTGGATATATAGAAATATGGTATTAAGACCTTTATTTTGAGCCCTCTCTCGTTATCCTGAGTCTTGCCAAACGCCGTTATAATTATGTATTGTATAATATTTCTTAGTATAGTAATATGGGGGGCCTGCCCAAGAAGGCCCCATTTTCTTTTTTATAGCATAGTATTTCTCTTTTATAATTATAAATAGTATATAGTGTGTCCGACTTAACTGTGCCACTATTGGTATCTAAGAAACTATTGAATTTAGAGGAAACTCGAAATCCGGGACTTCGCCTACTTTTTTAAGAAATTAAAAAATATTAAATCCATTTTCTTGTAAATGGCCAACATTTTCCAATATGACAGACAACTTTGGTATCGTGCGGTGGCTGCAGGGCCTGGACGATGGGGCAGTGGAAGCACTAATCCACTCAAAATATAAGATTTAATAATTTTTTTAAATTTCACTCATTTTTCTTTTTTTTACGGCTTCGATCTTTTTGGTTGATTCATTGAAAAATAATATTTTTATTAATTTTGATTGTCTACTTATTTTTCTTTTAGATTGTAAGTCAATATTTTTTTTAGTGCTTAGTGTGTTCAAAACGTTGTTCTTAACAGACGCCAAGTGAATTTGGAAAAAGTATGACAGCAAAGACTCTCCCCACACGCAGACGTGAAGTCTTTGTGGGGATATCCAGGAATTGTATTTAATGTATTTATTGTATGTACCTTCAAATTCAAAGAGGTACCTTGCAACACGTGTTTTGGAATTTGATGAAAAGAACATAACTTTATACAAATGCCAACGGCGCACTGTTTGAGCACATAATGTAAACTAAATGTGATAAAACTTAAATAATAGACTAAATAAAATGTAAAGAGCAATAAAACATTACTCATTTCATATTTATACGTGCATTATTCAATCTTAAAAATGGGTGGCGTTAAAAAAACACCCTCTATATTATCAGTAAATAATAATATATTTTGTTCCGTAACCAAAAGAATAAATTTTTATTATAATATTTTTGTTCCATAACCAAACAATCATTACATTGGGAAAACACAAGGTAAATCGAGGCTGCGAGCCTCTTAAAAAAGCAATATTTCTATTAAATTAAATTATAATTTTGTTGCTTTGCCTGAGGATTGAGGGATTTCCTATAGAAGTAGTTTCATCATCGCATGCATTCAACAGTTAAAAATATGGGTATTTGTATTTTCTTTCCTCCGATCATCCATTGTCAGAAACGATTTTAAGAGTTATCGTAATAGTTTGATCGTTTTATATTAGTTTTCTTATGGTTAAAAATAAACCACTGTTACTAACAACCTTTTTAATTTTGTTAATCAAGTTGCACTCAAAGTACTTAGTGCATTTCTATAGTACAGTACATCATTTTATTGGTGCTGGGAAGTATAAACTATCCGGAAATCGACTATTAATCAGATCAGTTACCTCCGTCCAAAATTAATACTTAATAAGAGATTCATTCATGGTTTTCTCACATTAGTACAACAAATAAAAATTGTTTAAAATAAAACTTATAAGCTCCCACGAGGAAGCACGTATCTAGACGACATACAATAGGAGAGCATTATATTTCAAGGTCTTACTAGGAAGGAGGCAAATGACCGAGATCAGTTCGATTCCCATGGAAGGAATTATATTAGAAAAATTGGAATAACTCACCATCAGCGACACGCCTTATTCTCGGAACAATAGGGCTGGACTTCAGTCGTTCTCCCAATGGCTCCGTAGGTATCGGATTCGCCATCGCCGATTGGCAGGAGGGCGTGACAATAGCACTACGGGGGAAAAGTCCGATGGAAGGGAGAGTGATGGAAAATTTGAAAGGAAGAGTTAGGAAATCAGTCTTCGAAGAGGAGTAGAAGTAATAAGTTGGGGAACTCAGGGGCCACTCTGAATTGAGTAGGAGTTGGTAAACCGTCGCGGACAGTATTAAGCACCCGTCGGCACCCTCGAGATAGTCTATCTCCCCAACGCACGAACTTCGAGATTTCGCTTCGAGACTCGCACCACCGAGGGACATCCAGCGGAAGACGTCCGACCGGAACGAGACCCAGGCCACCGGAGACCAACACCGAGGCGACGCACACCATCAGGAGGCAACGCACACCACCGAGGGGGCGAAGACACCACCGAGGATCACGCAGACCACCGAAAGGAGTGGAGATCACCGAGAGGAGACACCGACTCGGGGATCCACGCGGGCCTTCGACTGGCTGGCGACGCGGGCGTAACACGGGTCCACCAGGAAAGATGCAGCGGGTATGTCCCCAATCAAATTAAAATAATTTGGTGCACTATAAACTCAATTAAACTCTCAGAGAAAGAATTTGAAAGTCCAACCCAAAGGGATAAATTGAATAATAATAATTTAAATAAATAAATATTAAATAATAAACTTATATCCAACAAAGATAATAATAATGAAATGAAATAAACTGTTTATTAACAAAGCAAATAAAATCCATTAAAGGAATGACTGTCTAAGAAATAGATCCTATCTATACTTAGGAAGGAAAGTCTTCAAAAGACTATTGTAAATATAAAATAAGGTTAACCATTTGTGAATAGTTGTGAAAGACATTATAATCAACTTGTCGTTTATTCTTATCAAAATATAAGGGTCATATTTGATTTCTTTGTGTAAAAGGGTTTGTACTTGTATATAATATATAATATCTTTATTAAGATCCTTGTAGCGTACATGAGAATCAATACAATATATTTTAACCTATAAAATGTGTATTCAATTTGTATAATACTATGAAAAATTGAATCTACTAAGGACAACAGTTCATTCAGTGACCTATAACATTTTTGTCAATAAAATATCAAGAGGATCCGTAAATAAGTAGTGCACCATGTATATTTAATAGTTCATGTATATTAAAGGAAATTATTGCTCTATAGTGTGTTCACTCTATCTACGTTCCTTTGTGTCACCTTTCACTTGCCATGCGAGTTACACAGTCTATGTTCTGAACCAGTCTGTTTAAGGTTCCCTCAGAACCCCCAAAGTTTACATGGTGGAGGCGCCATTTTGATCTAACCATCAAGGATTGAGTGAGCACAGTACGAGCATATGTGTTAATTATAAGGACAGTTGAGTTATCTTTAGAGATAAGAGTGTATAATTCCAATGCCATATTAAAGGAGTATTTTAAACATTAAGTAGGCCAGATTTAGAAATAAATCGACCCGAATAAAACAGAACTAATTATAATCAGAAATATTATTTATGAATAAATTTACAAATCAGGGAACAAATAAATTTCTTGCCCAACAATTAATAAATTAATGAGTGAATAAATAAAATAAATTGCAAAAACGAATTTTCACTTCAATAACAGTTACAAATACGATAAAACTCTAGTGAATTGCTAAACAAAAACCTTAAATCATGAAATGTCGTCAATAGGACCCGAGTTACCAACAGACATATACAGAGTAAACAAAGACACCCTCAGACATATTCTAACTTTATTTAAAATTAAATATAAAGAAGAGGACACAGTTAGTATATCTTACGCCCAATCGTAGCAGATATTAAGGTATATCTTAAAGCTCCATTAACAGAGGATAGGAAAAATACACTTAGGAAACTATTAAAAAGGACATATCTCACGGAGGAAGAATTACAAATTTATCCTTCACTTGCTAGAATCCAACAATTTTTGCAAGAAAGGAACTATCTGTACGAACAACAAACTAGCGACTCAGAATCTGAAGCGGATTACGAAGATATAGGCCAAAATATCCCTGAAGAAATATCACAAAACCCTAAACTAGAACAACCAGGCACTTCTAATCTACTCCAAATCCCAAAATTAACGGTTAATTTACCTCCCGACACAAAAATGGCACTCTCTAAAGAAAAACTTCCCTTAATTTCGGCTGGAACCTACCACGGGTTACCTACGGAAAATCCAAATGACTTTATTGATAAATACGAAATAGCAGCACAATCAAATAACTGGCAGGGAGAAACAAAACTAAAATTATTTCCGGCATACCTAGCAGGAACAGCACTCACGTGGTATAAATACTATACCAAAAACAACCCACCCAATAACTGGAACACTTTTAAAGACACCTTTATAACAACTTTCACACCCGCGGCGCAGGCAACAACCCTCCAAAGCGTCTTGGACAAAAAGGTACAGGGCAAAGACCAACCCGTTCTAGCATACTATCTAGAAGTCCTAGCCTTATGTAAAAGACACGATCCGGACATGAGTGACCGCAGGATAGCGCAATACATTATTCAAGGCCTTAAGCCTGAAATTTGCGACAAAATTGTAGCGGAATCGTGTGATACGCTAAAAGATCTAGAAAACAACCTTAAAAAGGTCGAATTGCAACTCGAAATTAAATTAGCAAACAAAGAAAAATATGATAGGGCGGAAAAATTAGGACAAACTAAGGAAACCCCCAGCAATCAAGGATCACAAATTGAAACTCTCCAAAACCAAATAAAAAGCTTAACTCAAGTCATCAACAATTTAAATATCCAACGAGAGCAGCATCTCCAACAACCACAATACAACCCTCCTCCCTACAACTACAGAGGTTACAACCCACAACGAGGAAGAGACGGCTAGAAGGCGACGGGAGCGATGATGTCACAAGGTCCACGTCACACCGGCCCACAGCAGTGGCGTCAACGACAACACGTCCCTCCTCCGTACAACCAGCACCGCTTCAACCGTCCACCAAGGTCACCAGCGGGAGACTTCTATGGCTACCAGCAATATTCACCCAACTACAATTACAGGGGAGGAAACGTATTTTGCAAAATCTGCAAAAAAACAAACCACAAGACAAAGGACTGCAGGTTTAGAGGAGCCCAGGGGAAACAAGAACCTACATCACCACCGAAATTCTGCGACCACTGCAAGAAATCGAACCACACAAAGGACGAATGCTTTTGGTTGAAAAGGGAATACAACGAAAACAAACAAAAAAACGAATAAAGAGGGGACCTCCCAATACTAACAACAGAGGAAGGTTTCCCCAACCATTCAGCGTGAAACAACCATATATGGAGAACAAAAAATTTCAAATTACGAATTATGAAAAGGAATATCCCTTTTGCAAAAATTCACCCGGCAAACCGCACTGGGCCGCCCCACCGCATGAGTGAAGGCGCAACTCGTGGTGGATCGGGTCACCCGCCGCACGCAGGGAGACCGCCATGCACTTGGTCTTGCCGGTGTCTGTTTTTCTTGGTAGGAGAAATGCTAGACCAAAGAAAAAGGAAATCAATCAATCAATCAATCAATCAAAGTTTTATTTCTAGATAAATTACAATAAATTTACAATATTACATGCAGAAATGGTCCCCGCATGGGCCAACGCCTGTGCGCGGGGGCCGAGTTCTCAAGTCTCTCGCACAAAAAAAAAACTTTCTTCTAATTGTCACTGTTTATAACTTCTATACTATAACTGTTTATTAATAGTTAATAGTTAAGGAGCTACTGCAACAATGTTGTAACAAAATCAAGGAGGTTAAAAAACAACATAAAAGAAATGTCTAGCGGTATGTTGAGTATGGAGTGAAAACTATTTGTAATGCGGGCCGGAGGTAAAAAAATTGCATATAGTTGATATAGCTGATGCCAAAAAATATATATCGGTCAAAATAACACGTGAGGGCTTCTGAACACTAACACAAATAGACACACACGCACCTCCACTGCCCAGCACTCTCGGTCTGTCACACAAACGCGCACGCTCACACTCACACATCCTCAAACAAATCAACAATTGTTAGTAAAACACTAACTTATTATAAGGTAATTTATGCTTGTTGGCGAGCGTGTGACTCAGGCACCTAACGTGTATAAACAGAAGATATCATGCGGCTGGCGGTCTCCCTTCCTAAATTAAAAAGCCAACGAAATAGGTTTTTCTTGTACGACGCGAGCCTCAACGGACGAGCGTGGCGCAATTCCGGAGGTAAGTTGCCGTATAACAGGTGGATCACATAATATGGATTTGACGCATAAACTGATTTGACAATGCGAGGTGTGACAATGCCGACATCCGCTCTGTGCCGAGTTTCATAAGTGTGGGCCACTTGCTCCAGCATGCTGAAGTTTCTTTTGTATCCATATAAAATTAGTGTTTTTATAAAGAGTTGGCGGATATCAAGAACTTGAAAGGATTCGAATATCAATTGCGTTGAATACCGTACTGGTTTTTGGAGAGCAGGATTTTATTATCCCTTTTTGTGTTATTAGTAGAGGATAAATTACGGTTGGAAGCGCGCCGCCCCAGCACACTATACCATATTGCAAGATAGACTGGACATATGCGAAATAAACTGATTTGAGAAGATTCATTTCGAGGACACGAGATAGGACGGAAAACATATATATACATTTTCGCAACTTATTATTTAAAGATTTTACATGAGGTTCCCACGAAAGCCTACTATCAAACATAACACCGAGATATTTGTATCTGTCCACGCGTTCGATGACAGTGCAACCGCACTGGGCCGCCCCACCGCATGAGTGAAGGCGCAACTCGTGGTGGATCGGGTCACCCGCCGCACGCAGGGAGACCGCCATGCACTTGGTCTTGCCGGTGTTCACTGTCAGCTTATTCTGGTCGAACCACCCCCTGACGGTAAGCAGACCTCGAGCAGCGTGATGGTAGACTTCGTCCCATGAGCTACCTTCAAATACCAGGACTGTGTCATCGGCATACAAATACATACTACCATTGGTTAAATCAATTTTACCAAGATTATTCTGATAGATGAGAAATAGTAGGGGGCCAAGGGTGCTGCCTTGAATAACCCCATAGTCTATTTCCTTAATTTCACTCTGGACGCCCTCCAACGAGACCAACTGACGCCGATTTGACAGATAGCTTACGAACCAACTTAGCGCGACACCCCTGATTCCAAGACAATCCAGTTTCCTCAACAAAATTTTTCTATCCAATGAGTCAAAAGCTTTAGCGAGGTCAATGAAAATCATTAATGAACGTTTATTACTATTAGTTAACTGTTGCAGATGATTGGAAAAAGTAAAAAAAGCATCATCTGCAGTTAAGTCACTTCTAAACCCAAAAAAGGATACAAAAGGACAGCAAGATATTACCACCCTACTATAAGCTATCAAGACAACCATCAGCGGGACAACATTAATGGTTTCCAAGAAACAAGAAGACATAAATACAAAAATACAAATAAGAAAAACGACAACAGAGGAAAAGAAGAAGAAGAAAGGAAGAAGAAGGAACAAGAAATGAAGAAGAAGGAAGAAGAAGGGAAGAGGAACGAAGAAGAAGGACGGCAGAAGAAAGAAGAAGGACAAGGAAAACAGGAAGAAGTAAAGAGGACATCGGAGATGGAGATATTAGGAGAGGAAGACAAGAGGAAAATCGTAGAGGAACTAGAGGAAAATGAAAAACAACATACTATCCATGGTTGTGAGATAACTCACATAGCATCAGACAGACTACCCAAACCTAGGAAAAAGGGCCACTTGTTTAACAAAGATATTTGTGATACACTGTTTAACACGCAAAATAGGGAAAGTAACAAAATTCCGGTATTAACGTTAAATGCCAAATTAACTAACCGTCCAAACGAAATGATAGAGTGCATAGTAGATACGGGATCCAACATAAATTTAATAAATTCCAATTTAGTAATGGACAAGGATATTAAGCAAACCAAAGTACCTAAGGTCGTGTCAGCTAATAATACACCTATCAACATTTTAGGGACTACAGTAATAACTCTAGAAATTAGCAACATAATAATAAAGGAAACTTTATATGTTACCCCAAACACAAACAGCGACATAATTTTGGGAAATAGATTTTTGAACAGAAATAAAATTGAATTAAATTACAACACAAAAGAGATCATATTCAACTTAGGGGAATATAAACATAAAATTAAAATGAATAAGAAATGGCTACTTGACATTAAAAGCATAAAATGTCATCAAACTGTAGATAAACCAAAAACTATTGATATTAGATGTCATGAGGACCTAATAATCGCCCCTCATCAACACAGAAGGATACTAATAACTCAAAATATTAGTAAACAAGCGATTTTTGAACAAGAACGCTCGATTAGGGACAACAAAAAATGCCACATTTATCTCATAGACGGAGACAACGAGGGAAGCTGTCTAAATATTTACAACGCATCCAACACCCCTAAACACATAAATGCAAACACTGTACTAGGCTACTGTACGGAAGATCATATTAACACAATAACAGAGAACTCCAAACCTCAACAAAATTTCAGTCAGTGTAATCCTGATAAACAAATACTCAAAGATAAAGATAACATATGTTTCAACATTTCCCCTCATCTTACAATCGAACAGCACAATGCGGTAGTTAACCTGTTACAAAATTACAAAAACATGTTTACCACAAAAATAAAGGACTTAACACCGGCTAACCTACCACCAGTGTCGCTCGAGACGATTCCAAACGCAAAACCCGTTAACTCCCCACCTTACAAACAAAATAAACAAGAAAGAGAAGAGTTAAATCGACTTTTAGAAGAATTAAAGCAGGCCGACATATTAGAAGATGTTCCGGATTATTGCGAATTTGCAAGTCCAGTATTCATTACAAGAAACAAAGATAAATCTCCACGCCTTGTTGGAGATATGAGGAAAATTAACGAAATCTTAAAACCGTGCATTTACCCAACACCATCAGTAAACCTAGTTCTGAACAGTTTAAACAATGCTAATTCATTTACAAAATTGGACTTAAAAGGAGCATATCACCAACTATTGGTTAGAGAAGAAGATAGGCACCTTTTAACAATAAAAACTCAAGATAAAATGCTTCGTTACAAACGACTTGTTATGGGCTTGAAAACAAGTTCAGCACTTTTCAGCAAGGCACTATTAGCCTTACTAAACAAACACCTCTACAACAAAGTAGTTTGTTACATAGATGATGTTATAGTATTTGGAAAGAATTTTGAACAGGACCTACGAAATCTCGAAATAATTTTAGAAATATTACACAAGGCCAATTTAAAACTAAACACACAAAAATGTAAGTTTCTTTACGAGCAAGTGGATATCTTAGGATACACGGTATAAAATCAGGGAATACTACCCCAAAAATCAACAGTTTCAGCTATAAAAGAATTTAAACGACCGAATTGTGTAAGGAAAGTAAGATAAGTTTTAGGTTCATCATCATTCTTTCGAAAACACATAAAGAATTATGCCCAAATAACATTGCCTTTAACCAACCTAATTAAGGACTCAAACAAAAACCTTCCATTCAACTGGACAGAAGACTGCGAAAAAGCCTTCATTAAAATTAAAGAGATTTTAACCAACCCTCCTTTATTAAAACATTGGAACGACGATTGGGAGGCAACGATTTATGTGGACTCTAGCTTAACGGCTCTTGGCGCGTGTTTAATACAAACGGACCCTAACACAGGGAAGGAACACCCGATAGCTTACCTATCAAAAAAATATTCGAAAACACAACAACGATATACAAACCCCGAACGGGAAATGTACGCAATCTCATATTCAATAAATTATTGGCGTGAACACTGTCTTGGTCGGAAAACAACCATTTATACCGATTGTCAAGCGCTAGTACATTACCAGAATTTTAAACAAACTTCTACCAGATTAAACCGATTAGCATTATCTTTAGTAGATTATGATATTGAAATAAAATTTAAGCGATCAGGATCGAACTCGCTAGCTGATAGCCTTTCAAGAAATCCACCTCCTGACACGATAGAAGAAAACCCCTTTGAAATAACCTTAAACCTACAGGAAATTAAAACAGAAAATTTTGAGGAATTACAGGCGGTAGACCCATACTTAAAACAAATAAAATTAGCAAAACTCTCACCAGAATCAGTTTCAAAACTAATAAGAAGCCAGAGTAGGAAATACGAAGAAAGGGACGGCTTATTATATTATAAACAATTTAACGGGAATAATACTGACTATTTTCTTGCAATCCCGCGAGAAAAAGTTAAAGACATCCTACAAACATTCCATGACAATCAATATTCCGGAGGACATTTTTCGGCTTTTAAAACAATAAAGAAAATCAAACAACGTTATTATTGGCCTGTAATGGTATCAGACATTCAAAAATACACGAACTCCTGTGAACAATGTCAACTAAAACGAACGCCCACCTATAAGCAATATGATAAATTAACCCCACAAGTACCACCATCCACCCCTTTCGAAAGGATTATAATTGACTATTGCGGCCCAATAAATGCTTCTCGCTCATAAAAATACATTTTCTTTGCAACCTGTGCTACTACACGAATGGTTTTTGCAAGATGTACACGCTCAGCTGACGCAAAAACTACAGCAAATATTTTATTAGATTTATTTTGCCAATACGGATGTCCGAAAATTATAACTCATGACCAGGGCACTCATTTCATGGGAAATGTCCTTCAACAACTATTATTAAGCTTAGGGATCCAACAACGGCCAAGCCCTCCCTACATGTACCAAATTCAAGGATTAACCGAAAGAATGAATTTAATATTCAAAAATACCATTAGTCATTACGTGGAAAACGACCCCTTTAAATGGTCAGATTATGTGCGCTATGTCACGTTTACCTACAATACGAGCGTTAACAAAAGTACAGGTTATACGCCATTCTACTTAATGTACGGCAGAGAAGCAAATCTACCGTCAGACTATTTATTTTTACACAAGGACCAAGATCCTGATTTAATTAGGGAAATTAAAACCATACAAAAAGTTCGGCAAGAAATCCCGAAAATTCTGCAAAAGGCACAACAGACTCAAAAGAAACATTTTGACTCAACCAAAAGAGATTTGCAACTCGAAATAGGCGAAGAGGTTTTGGTAAAAAGCCCCCCAGATTTTAAAGGACCTTACAACAAATTTAAAAACGTATATAGAGGCCCATATTTTGTTACTGACAAAATCAATGACACAACTTATATGGTGTTACTCGAAAAAAGAGGTAAAATGACTAATCAGCCTGTGCATATAGCGAGAATGAAGCCATTCATTCGCAGATAAAAATTTAAGGATCATAAACTATTAACTATATAAAAAGTATGTCTTCAGACAGTAAAAAAAATACCATTCAGACAAGCCACTCTATCCAAAGTCTTAAGCATAGAGCGTAAAGATTACGCCGGAGTAATACTCCTTTATAATTTTAATCTGACTTACAAAAAAAACTCCGAGGGGGAGAATTCCCCGACTTATAAATACAAGCAGCTTAATGTATACTTGGAGGAAAAGATGGTCAACCACCTTTTGTCCCTGAATTATAGCTAAATAAAACTAGATAATTAATCACTTTCAGACATACAATCAACCAACAAAAATTAAGTAGGCGCCTTTGTCTGAAGAAATACCTTAGTTGGAAAATAAGATAGGTTTGATCGAACAACACCATAAGTAGTTACAAAAATCCTTCGAAATTTACACACATTTAGATGCAAACCTAGAAGGATGACATATAATGCCCTCAACAAAGCAAATTAGGTAATTAATTACAAAAAAACACCCATACAGCCAATTATCCTCACCCATTGTTAAACAAAACTATTAAAAACTCCCAGTGGTATAAAATACTAGTTACTATATCGCTGAGACTATTAATAGATCATCAAAATAAAAATACGTACAAAAAAAATATTGAATTTGTACGGAATTTGCCTCAACCACAAAACCTACCAAGGAAATTTATAAAACCCTATAACAAAGTTTTACAAAGAAACCAATACCTGATTATCCATCACAATAAAACAGGAATTATAAACAACGCAAACGACGGAACCGGACCGACCGACCGAATACCGGAACCGGATACGCGACGAAAGACGGATCTCGAAAGACCGGGACGACGCCGACGCCGCGACGAACACAACCGTGACCGAGCTTCGGAAGCGACTAACTGACTAACTGGGTGTGGAAAGAGGAACAGCAGTCCCAGGGCACAGCGGGAATGCTGATACTCAAAACGCCAGGTAAACAAGAGATAAGCCAGGCTCCGCAGAATAAACCTGTCTTATCACTACATGTGCGCTGAAACGCAACAAGTGAGGCATTCCCAGACAACACCGCCTACGCTACATCGTCCGTCACCGCTACACTCATAATTAATATAATATTCACTACATAATTATAAATTTTACTACAATTAATTACTGCAAAGTAGAAACATATTACGACCTGATCACCCGTATTATGTTTGTAACAACAGTAATTGATCGTCCATAATGATTAGTGAAACTAAATACAAAGATAGATATATATTGATTTTTGAAAATAAAATATAAATTACCCAAAAACAAAATGACACTTCAGTTCATATTAAATAAATAATTATCTAAAACACTATCACTAAACTAATGAGGAATTTGTGGTACAGATAAATCACAAAGCCGGGATGCTGTTATACCTCGCCATTCTGACATCGGCAATTTCGAGGACCGCTATGGGAATCGACATGGAAGCAAGATATCAAATTTTTTCGGGGCACCATTTCCAGCAGCGATCGGACTACGTTCCGTATCAAACCGCAATACCATTAATATTGTCAACACCCCTCTTCACAAACCCAAAACTTGAAAATTGGACCCCAGATCTCAATAAAACTGAATACGAACTCCCAGAATATTATACTCTTCAAGAAAACCTAGGATCAATACATAATATGATTAATGACCAAATTCAATTACATGATAACGATGCGGCACTAACTAATATAACTAGAAACAAAAGAGGTCTTGTATTCCTTCAAAATTTTCTAAATTGGTGCTGTAACGTGGCTAATGTTGAACAAGTGAACAACTTATACATCAATCAAGCCAACATCACGGAACACACCAACAAAATTGTCGATTCTGTACATACACAATACAGAGACATGGTAACAACTGCACACAATCTTAATAATTTTACAAAATCGGTCGAACACTTAGCGGAAAAAGTTCACAAAAATTTTGATGCAGTAAAGAAAGAGTTAATGAAATTATCAGCTATGAAGGATGAGAAACAAGCAGTGTTTCAAATTTACATAACCTTCCAACAGACATGGACATACATATTATATAATTATTATCAAGACACCCAAACCGAAATTTTAAATAAATACCATCTTAACCTCTTATCAGAAAAATTAATAAATCCGAAAAATTTAACCTCGAAATTACGAAACTTGGAGAAAAAGGCAGAAGGAAAAAATCTCACATTAGCAATACCTCTATCGGAATTACATCTATACTACAAATTGAAAATAAATCATTGCACAATAATAGGAAATACCCTAGTAACTCGAATTAACATTCCTCTAATTCACTCCGACACTCAAGGCGAAATCTTCAAGACCATTAATACACCTCTAATTTGGGAGGATAAAATATGTTCACTGCACACCGAAGAAAAAATCATTTTAAAAACTCCAGCTTATACAAAAATAATCAGCATATCGGCCCCAAATTGCAACGACAAATCTTACCCATTATGCAAGATTCCCCGTACGACGATCATAGCAAACGAAATGCAACCATGTTTACATTTAATTTTAGCATCAGCGTCCATAGACGAATTACAAAAAAATTGTCCTTTTATTTGCGATACAAGACCAGAATATCCAATAATCACAGAATTATTCCCAAACAAATATCTAATCACCAATGTACAACAAGAACTCCAGTTAAAATGTGACACGGACACATATTCCAAGATAATTCCACGAATTCCTACGGGCACTCTTAAAATAAACATACCGTGTGACTGCCAACTAAATATGGACAAACTTATTCTTATAACAAAAATAAAACCATGTGACTCTGCTGACAGTCAGAACTTAGAACCCATTATTTTGATTCCTGCCGCATGGACAAAGCTAAAAACATTGAAATTATTTACGCTAGACTCAGGAGTCTACCATGAATTCGACAACTTAACTGAAATTATTGATACTAATTGGAACATAACCACGCCCACATTTATCGTAACGAAATTAGAGAAGATAAAACATCTCAAATTAGAGAAGAACGATTTTGATTTATTCGGTAACACAAAATTGCTAATTTACATACTCTTCGCATGGACATCAAGTCTCACAGTAATCTTAATTGTAATAATATACTGCTTGCATATACAAACAATTAAGATGAGCGTGACACGACCCTAGACAAACTATCCTCAAATCCCACAAAACAACCGAAATCAGGGAACAGCTGAACGATTAATAAATTGATTAACCAAAAAAAAAGTCTATACAATCCTCCCAAACTTCAGCAATAAATATCAACAAAAAAAATCTAGAGTAACACAAAACAAAACATTACAGTATAAACAGAGGGATCTGTGCTTTGTACACACGCCGGCGCCGCCGCACAGCGACCAGCTGATGCAGAGAGAGAGAGAGAGAGAGAGAGAGAGAGAGAGAGAGAGAGAGAGAGACAGAAGATGCCTTGCAACCACAGCACGGCACTGGTGACCCACATTCTATAACTGCCGAGAAGCACACCATACAATTAATTTGGGGACCAAATTAAAGCGCAGCAGATTGGAAACGATTTTAAGAGTTATCGTAATAGTTTGATCGTTTTATATTAGTTTTCTTATGGTTAAAAATAAACCACTGTTACTAACAACCTTTTTAATTTTGTTAATCAAGTTGCACTCAAAGTACTTAGTGCATTTCTATAGTACAGTACATCATTTTATTGGTGCTGGGAAGTATAAACTATCCGGAAATCGACTATTAATCAGATCAGTTACCTCCGTCCAAAATTAATACTTAATAAGAGATTCATTCATGGTTTTCTCACATTAGTACAACAAATAAAAATTGTTTAAAATAAAACTTATAAGCTCCCACGAGGAAGCACGTATCTAGACGACATACAATAGGAGAGCATTATATTTCAAGGTCTTACTAGGAAGGAGGCAAATGACCGAGATCAGTTCGATTCCCATGGAAGGAATTATATTAGAAAAATTGGAGTAACTCACCATCAGCGACACGCCTTATTCTCGGAACAATAGGGCTGGACTTCAGTCGTTCCCCCAATGGCTCCGTAGGTATCGGATTCGCCATCGCCGATTGGCAGGAGGGCGTGACAATAGCACTACGGGGGAAAAGTCCGATGGAAGGGAGAGTGATGGAAAATTTGAAAGGAAGAGTTAGGAAATCAGTCTTCGAAGAGGAGTAGAAGTAATAAGTTGGGGAACTCAGGGGCCACTCTGAATTGAGTAGGAGTTGGTAAACCGTCGCGGACAGTATTAAGCACCCGTCGGCACCCTCGAGATAGTCTATCTCCCCAACGCACGAACTTCGAGATTTCGCTTCGAGACTCGCACCACCGAGGGACATCCAGCGGAAGACGTCCGACCGGAACGAGACCCAGGCCACCGGAGACCAACACCGAGGCGACGCACACCATCAGGAGGCAACGCACACCACCGAGGGAGCGAAGACACCACCGAGGATCACGCAGACCACCGAAAGGAGTGGAGATCACCGAGAGGAGACACCGACTCGGGGATCCACGCGGGCCTTCGACTGGCTGGCGACGCGGGCGTAACACGGGTCCACCAGGAAAGATGCAGCGGGTATGTCCCCAATCAAATTAAAATAATTTGGTGCACTATAAACTCAATTAAACTCTCAGAGAAAGAATTTGAAAGTCCAACCCAAAGGGATAAATTGAATAATAATAATTTAAATAAATAAATATTAAATAATAAACTTATATCCAACAAAGATAATAATAATGAAATGAAATAAACTGTTTATTAACAAAGCAAATAAAATCCATTAAAGGAATGACTGTCTAAGAAATAGATCCTATCTACACTTAGGAAGGAAAGTCTTCAAAAGACTATTGTAAATATAAAATAAGGTTAACCATTTGTGAATAGTTGTGAAAGACATTATAATCAACTTGTCGTTTATTCTTATCAAAATATAAGGGTCATATTTGATTTCTTTGTGTAAAAGAGTTTGTACTTGTATATAATATATAATATCTCTATTAAGATCCTTGTAGCGTACATGAGAATCAATACAATATATTTTAACCTATAAAATGTGTATTCAATTTGTATAATACTATGAAAAATTGAATCTACTAAGGACAACAGTTCATTCAGTGACCTATGACATTTTTGTCAATAAAATATCAAGAGGATCCGTAAATAAGTAGTGCACCATGTATATTTAATAGTTCATGTATACTAAAGGAAATTATTGCTCTATAGTGTGTTCACTCTATCTACGCTCCTTTGTGTCACCTTTCACTTGCCATGCGAGTTACACAGTCTATGTTCTGAACCTGTCTGTTTAAGGTTCCCTCAGAACCCCCAAAGTTTACAGAAGCTATTTTATACATTTCATAAAAGCTACCCTTAAAATAGCTCCAAATACTTCCTTTCGGGTAAGTTTTAAACATCTACCAACGCAACGGTCGGATTGTGCCGAGGTACCTTAAAAATAGTGACATCATAACACAAACAAGCGCGCGATCACCGAGCGACGGAGCCGCTGGCAACGGCGCGTACGCTGCCCGGGGTTTGTCCACATGCCACTAGGGGCGCTACTGCACGAGCGCTTTTGGCGATGTCATAAACGAGCAATCTCAGTTAAATTATACACAATCTAAGAATACTCAATAGTGACAACAATCGCTAAAAAGTCTCAGGAGGTCATAAATGATGTAAAATGAACGAAAACTTAGTGACATCGTGTGTAAGATGTCACTGTTTTTGAAGGTGTCACAGCACGGTCTCTATGTCGGCGACTGAGGTCACTATCGACCAAATACAAGAACACACACACACACACACACACACACACACACACACACACACACACACACACACACAAATATATACCAAATTTTATCAAAATCGGTTAGTAAATAACGGAGATATCGACCCTGATGAAGATGTCACTATCGACCCTGTGTCAGAATCAGGTGGAAACCTGTGTGTGTGTGTGTGTGTGTGTGTGTGAATGTAATTTTTCATTTTTTTGAATTTTTGATTTTAAAGGGTATTTACCCCATAAAAACCCATAAAAAATGACAAAAATCCAAATACCTCAAAAACGGCTCTAACGATATTGATCAAAATTTCATGGTTTATAGTGCTTAAGATGACAAACAAAATGAAACCACCCGCATGTCTGTAAAAATTCAGGTTCAGAAGTTATGGGGGTTCAAGTGTTAAAAAATTGATATTTTTAAAATTTCACAAAATCTGTAACTTATAAAGAAAATATACTTGCAACCATTACATTCGACTTGAAAAACTAAATAATCCAGTATTTTGAATCATTAGTTTACGTCAACTGGTTGCGGAGATAATTGATATTTTAGTTCGGCGGTTAACGCAGTAAGTTGTCCAATGTTATTCTTATGGCACGCACACACACACACACACACACACACACACACACACACACACACACACACACACACACACACACACACACACACACACACACACGCACGCACGCACGCACGCACGCACGCACGCACGCACGGACGGACGGACGGACGGACGGACAGACGGACAGACGGACAGACAGACAGACAGACAGACAGACAGACAGACAGACAATGGCAAGACCTAAGCCCGAGACCATGTTAACTTTTCGTTTTGGGGCCACCAGAAGCAGAAAACACTATTCGTTCGTTCGAATTTATATATACTAGAGATCGCCAGTGGTCGAGAATTCGACCAATTTTCAAAGTGACAAAGGGATCGCTAATTTTGTAAATGATCCCCGCATATATTAATGTGTTTCTAAATACATTTCATATATTACATTTTTTCCATGTAAACACATAATATAACCAAACTGGGGGCCGATTCTCAATCCTTGACTAATTATTTACTTCACTACTGGCTTATGGCATTGTTTTTAGTAATTAGTATTTTATTAAGATAATGACAATTTTATTAAGATTACATGTTTATTTTTTTAAGAATGATTATTGAATCAGAGGAAAGTAAAACTTAAGTCATCAAGTCAGTTACCACAGTTCTCTCCCTCCCTCCATTAATTCCTTCCCTCACTCTCTACTTCCCTTCCTTCCGACCTTCTTTCCACTTTTCCCTCCTTTTCTCCTTCATTCTCTTCTTACCATATCTCCTCCCTTCTTTCCTACCATTTGGAACTTTTTCCCTCATTCCCTCTCTTCCTATTATTATCACTAAAATGTTATTTATATTTTACCCATTATCCACCAATAAAAACAGAATTTAAATATAATGTGTCCATTTGTACTCCGGTTGCCAGGCCCGGTGACAGGATTTTCGGGCCCATGTGCAATTGAGAAACCCGCCTTTTTTACTTATCTCGCCTTTACTTTAGTAATTAGTATTGTATAATATTAAGATTCCATGTTTATTTCTTTAACACTGAGCTGGTTATTGAATCAGAGGACGGTAAAAATTCAGTCATCAATTAAGTTTATCCCATACACCCCTCACTACAGTTCTCTCCCTCACTCCCTTCATTAATTCCTTCCCTCACTCTCTATGTACTTCCTTCCTTTCGACTTTCTTTCTACTTTTCACCCCTTTTCTCCTTCATCCTCTTCTTACCATCCCTCATCCCTCCTTTCTTACCTTTTAGGTCTGAAATAACAACACCTAACATTTACGTGCCTAATTATTATTTGAGACCTAAAACTTCCTTCAAAACTTTTTCTCTCCTTCCTTACCCTTAGGACATTTTCCCCTCCTTCCCTCTCTCCCTATCATTATCACTAAAATATTACACATATTTTACCCATTCTCTACCAATTAAACACACAATTTGAATGTAATGTCCATCTGTACTGCAGTTGCACCGGCCTGGCGAGGTGGCGAACGCATGGCCCGGCTCTGTCCCTGACAGGGTCGCAATAGCCCAAACCCTATCACCCTTAAGGAGATAGGGCTGTATTGGACAAGCCAATTTTCTGGGACTGTGGATGGTTTTGTATTATCAACCATAGATTGTTGATAACTAGGCTTGCATCCCGGGGTGTTCCCGAACTTGCTAAGCACAAAAAAGAAAAAAAAAAAGACAAAAAAAAAACAAAAAAACAAGGGTGATAGTAAATGAATGTTGGTGGATGGGTCTGGAAGTGAAAGGTTGAAGGATGATCGATGAAAAAAAAAATCACAGGATGATAGTTAATGGATGTTGATGAGTCTGTGTGTGAAAGATTGAAGAATGATTGTTGGAAAAAAAACGTGCTTGGCAAGGAGTCCTATGTCCTCTCCTTGCAGAAAGTGCCTGCCTGCCCCTGCTAAGGAGACGGATGCACATTTGTTGGATGGGCATTCAAGCGGCGGTCTGTATAAAAGAGGTAGCGTGTGAACTGGTCTTTGAAAAACACGGAGGCGGATTGGGGATCCGGGTACGCTTCGGCTAGTCCGTTGCAAATGGCCCCTTTTCGATGCTGGCTAGTCCAGACCTCCCCCTTCACTCTGGTCGGGGTGCTGGGGGACGCTTAGTGGGGACCTCTCACATGTGATCTCCGGACCTATGCTTGTTGGCAGCCACTGTTGTGAAATTGACATCAGTGGGTGGCCGCCGTTAGTAAGCACCCCCGCCACGCTGAAGACGGTGTTCAAAATTGTCAGAAACTGGCTCAGGAACCATGGGCATATTCTTGTGCATGCGACTGTGCTAGGCATGTACGGTGTCCGAGGAGGTTTGACCTGATTGGTGAAATGTAGGGTCTCGGTCGGTGGATGACGTTGGAGTCATTGGCAAGAGACTCCCATGAACCGGGGACCTCTAAAAACCCCAACACATGATTTTGATTGATTGTTTCAGGTTGCATGCAGATAGCATTCAGGTGATAAAGTAATTATCTGTCAATTAGCAAAAATTTTTGATTATTGTTTCTGAATTATTTCATCATGGGTGACGCAAATCAGAAAAAGATGGAAGAGGAGGCGAGAAGAAGGGCCGAGGAGGAAAGGATTGAGGCAGAGAAGGAGTTTATGGAAAGACACGAAAGGGAACGAAGACTAAGCAGCCAGAGGAAACTGTCTACGGATATGGCAACTGGTTATTCTTCTGCCACTAGTAGCCATCCGGAGTCGGAGTCGGAGGCAGAAAGGAAGAAAAGAGCAAGAAGCAGTCCTGAGGACAAGGAGAAGAAGAAGAAAACGAAGAAGACTGAGGATTTAGAGTCTGATGATGAAGAAGTGGATGAAGATCAGAGTGACACGTCAGCGAAGCTGAATGGAATTTTGAAAAAAATGAAGGCTTGGTTTAAACAGCCAACCATTACAAAGATGGTGACCAAGCCCCAGACAGAGAAATTTATGAGGTACCTGGACCAGTTTCAAGTGGAAATAATTAGAGTGAAAGAGCGAGAAAGGTTGACAACTGAGATTCAAGCTGAAGAGCGGGCAGAGTTCATGAGAATTGTGAAGACGGAACTAAACAAGGAACGACCCAAGGTGGAAGAACCGAGGAAAGAGGTGACTACGTTTGCTGAGGTTGCATCCCGCAGAACTACAGCGATACCTAAGGTAACTGGTGTAAAAGGACCCGTGCTCCCAGCCCCGAAAGTTGTCCTGGTAAGACATGAGTCTAAGGACAGTGAGGAGGTGAAGACAACTCTAAAGAGGTTGGTTAAACCTTCTGAGATAGGACTCAAAGTTAGGAGGCTGATCAACATTAGAAATGGAGTCATGGTGGAGGCGGAGAACGAGGAAGGAGTCGAAAACCTCATCAAGCAGGAAGCCCTGAAGGATGCAGGGCTGAAAGTTGAAAAACCACAGAAGAAGAGGCCGGTTATAATGATCTATGATGTAAATTCAAGCCTGAAGGACGAAGAGATCAGACAGGAGGTGTTCATGAGGAATATGCGAGGGAGTGACATAAAGGAAGAGGAGTTCAACCAGGAGTTCGAGGTGAAACATCAGTATAAGGATGTGAAGTCAGCAGGAAGAAAAATACATATTGTTGTGGAATGCTCGGTTAGGGTTAGGAACTGGTTGCGAAGACAGGAGAAGATCTTTGTCGAGTGGCAATGCTGCAGAGTCAAAGATTATGTGGATGTAGCTCGATGCTACAAGTGTCAAAGGTTTGGGCATATTGCCAAACATTGCACTGCTGTGAAGCCATGCTGCTCACATTGTGCTGGAGAGCATGAATATAAGGACTGCGAGAAGAAGAAGAATAAAGCTGCAGCATGCTGTGCAAATTGTAAGAGAGAAGGCCGCTCGGACACAAAACATGAAGCTGGTTCCAGAGTATGTCCGGCGTATGAGAAAGCGGTGAAGAGGCAAAATGAAAAGATAGACTATGGACTGTAGAATCGCCCAGTGGAATTTAGGAAGGGGAAAAACGGCAACAGATGAGGCAAGTAGGAGGTGTATTGTAGAGAAGATTGATGTCCTCCTGGTCCAAGAGCCCTATACAGTAAACAGAAGAATGGTAGTGTCAGGTTGCAGAGTGTATCATGATAGGAGTGGAAGAGAGGATATTTGGAGTGCGGTTCTCGTCATGAATGAGAAGATTGGGGCATTAATGCATTCGGCGGAAACAAATGGATCTTGTGTCACCGTCAGATTAGAGATTGAAGGAAAGACCTTACATGTGATAAGCTTGTATTGCAGGCCGTCTGAACCGATTGAAGGGCATCTCGCACGGTTAGCAGACATTATCAGGAAGAAGGGAAATAAGGCAGTCTTGTGTGGTGGAGATGTTAACGCGAGATCAGGGATGTGGCTAAGTGGTTCAACTGATGATAGAGGCTCTAAAGTGGAAGATGTAATCATGGCTTGGGATTTGCAGGTTCTGAACAGGTTCAGTAGGTGGACAACCTATGAAAACACGCAAGGAGGCAAGTCAAATATTGATGTTACCATGGTAACCAGGGACTTATCAAGGTTTGTGGAAGACTGGAAGGTGCATGACGAAACTATTAGTGATCATAGGTTGATAACAGTCAAGTTGTTAGGTGTACAGGGCAGCAGGGGGTTGCAGAACGAACAGAAGGAAGGAACCTATTGCTTGAGGAAAGTGAACTGGAAGAGCTTTGATCAGGCACTGCAGAGAAGCGTACAGAATGAAGAGTTTGATGTAATGGGGGCTCAGGAACATGCCGCGAGAATGACTGAACTGACGTGTACCCTCATGGAGGAGCAGTTTCCGAAGGCAACAAAAGGAACGAAGAAGGTATACTGGTGGTGCACGGAACTGGATGAATTGAGAATAGCTATGAGAAGAAACCATAGGATATGGCGGAGAACGGGAATGGAAGTAGATAGAAGAAGATTTGTGCGGGCTAGGACAGATTACATCTGGGGAATTAGGAAGCAGAAAAGGATCATGTGGGAAAAGATGATTGCTGAAGAGGAAGGCGACCCTTGGGGTAAGGTCTACAAAATTGTAGCAGGTAAGTTGAAGAAGGAAACTCTGTTGGTCGGTTTGGAGAAGGAAGACGGCACGTTGACTGAAACTGTAGAGGAGACTTTGGAGAGAATGATTACAGGACTATTGCCGGATGACAGGGAAGAAGAGGATAACGAGGACCAGGAAGTAATCAGAAGATTGGTGACGGAAGAGAGCACCGGACCAGATGAGGGGGACTTCACGGAGCAGGAGCTGACCACAAGCATCAAAGAACTGAAGGATAAGAAAGCACCGGGATATGATGGGATTAAGGGAGAAGTGGTGAAGAGGATGTATGGAAGAATTAAAGGTACTTTGCTGAGCCTCTACAACAAGATGTTGCGAGAGGGCGTGTTCCCAGACGTTTGGAAGAAAGGAATTGTGAAAGTGTTTCTGAAGGGCGATGATAAAGATCCAAGTAAGGTGAAGTCGTACAGGCCGGTAACCCTTCTGCCGGTACTGGGAAAGGTAGGCGAGAGGATGATAGTCAGGAGGATGACACAGTGGATGGAAAGGGAAAATAGGACAAACACTGCACAGTATGGATTCACAGAAGGTGTAGGAACGGTTGATGCGCTGTTGGACATGAGAAGAGAAGTAGAGGAGACGGAAGAGAAGTACGTCGTTGGATTGTTCTTGGACATCTCCGGGGCGTTCGACTCTGCCTGGTGGCCAGAGATCCTGAGAGTTCTGAGGGAATGGCGGTGCCCAAACAACATCTACCGACTGGTCAGGGACTACTTCCGAGGCAGGACAGTGACTTTGAAAGCTGGCAACGGAGAAGTGAGCAAGACCATCACAAAAGGCTGTCCACAAGGATCCGTTGTAGGCCCTCTGCTGTGGAACGTCCTTTTCGACGGGTTTCTGCGGCTGCAGTTCGGCAACGGCATCTCTGCCAGAGCCTACGCGGATGACGGACTGCTCCTGGTGAAGGCAAATTCAAGTCCTGAGCTGATGAGGAAGGCGTCAAGAGCCTTGGATCTGGTCACCAGGTGGGGAGAAGAGAGGAAGATGACGTTCTCGAAGGAGAAGACAGTGATGGTGCTACTCAAGGGAAAGTTGGTCGAAAGATTCATCAGAGTGAACATGGGTGAAGTCACGGTACGCTGCTCAGAGAAAACGAGGTACCTAGGGGTAGTGGTTAAAAGTGGAATGAAGTTCGCAGGACACTACGAGTATGTGGTCGAGAAGACGATGAAGGTATTCGGAAAGCTGAAAGGACTGGCGAAGGCAAACAACGGGATGAAATGTGAAAACTTGAGAAGGCTGTACATAGGGGCGTTGGAGCCGATGGTGCTGTACGGATGTGAAATGTGGGGACAAAGAATGAGAGGTCGAGGAGAGAAGACGAAGCTGATGAGCCTACAGAGGAAACTGTTGTTAGGAGTGATCAAGGGGTACAGCACTATTTCCCACGAAGCCGTGAGAGTGATCGCTGGAGTGATCCCTCTGGATTTGATGGTGGAAGAAAGGCTGAAAAGAAGAAGAGATAAAGAGGAAGGAATCGACAGCAGGGAAAGCAAGCGAACCCGAAGAGAGGAAACACTCGTCGAATGGCAAAGAAGATGGGAAACCAGCACCAAAGGAAGAGAAACCTTCGAGTTTGTTCCGGATGTTCGACAGAGAAAGAAGGTGAAATGGGAGACCGACCACTACACAACACAGTTCGTGAGCGGCCATGGTAATTTCAAGGCGAAGCTGAGGGGATTCAACCTAGTGGAAGATGACAGATGCACACACTGTGGACAGTTGGAGACCTCGACACATGTTCTGATGGTGTGTCCTTTCTACGAGGAAGAAAGAAGTGAAATGAGGGAATTCCTCCGAGGTAAGAATTGGAATTGGGAGAAGCGAAACTTTCTACGGTGCAAGAAAGCAGCTGAGGTGTTCTCAAGAATGTGCAGGAGAATTGGAAGTAGGAAACACGAGTTTGAAAATATAAGAGGATAGACTGCAACTTGAAACTCTGGAAAAAAGGTATGTAGGAGGAAAAAAAAAGAAGAAAGAAGAAAAGCAAAAATCCGATGATCCTAGTGCTATGGTGCTAGGGGAGGGGACAGGTGTGTTGGGTGGGCACTAGAAGAGTGCCCGGTTAGGATAAGAAGACAGGAGAGGACTGAAGAAAGAAGTCTATTTCAGGAAAGAGGCCTGGCGAATAAGTCTCCGACTTAAGCCAGGGGTGGAGGAGGGATCGCGGGCTTCGGCCAACCACCTGTACTGCAGTTGCACGATAGTACATCGGATGGTAGAGACTCAATTTAATGTTCCTTTTTCTTCCCTTTTTATTAGCTAATTTTTATCTCTTAATCTTATTGAAGTGAGCAAACTTAATTTGAAACACATACAATCTTCTCTGAATAGCCCTGGATTTCAATCAAATACTATATTTTTACTCCATGCCCCAGTAAAACATGCGGCTTGAAATTGTTTAAAAATAATAATTTGTTTGGATTTTCACTGGACAAATACTAACTCGTGTCATTAATGAATTCCTTACATTTGTTTATTGCTTGATAAAAACTTATTATTGTTTGGGTTTAAAAAAAACAGCGTAAATTTTTGCCCACTTTTCGCCCTCACATAATATTTCTACATCTAATCTTTACTCTACGAAAAATAGCATGTGATAACAGCTACATATGATGACAAAAGCACAGTTCTGTTTTGTTTTTCTATCACCAAAACAGCAACTCATAAGACCAATGTTAATTTTTTTGAAATTTTAAATTCAATTTTCTACTTGTCTAAAAGACTAATGTTTTATCATTCTCAGGAGCCGCGCGAGTGGCGAAATTATTAACTTTTAAATCTATTCCAGTATTGAATTACTGTTTTGTTTGTCATTATTATTGTCTTGAGTAAGGCCGCGGAAGGTGGCGTGACGTTAAATAACGTTCTGTTGTTTTGAAGTGAGTTTAAATTGTTACTGGCCATCTCGGAGAAATAATACCCGGTAGTTTTTTTTAATAAATCACGCTCCCGCGGGGATCGCAAATATTTACGATTTTGTGTTTGGATTTTATTCCCCGTGGAAGCACGGTAGTATTTATTCACCATGTTTTATTCATAGTTAAGTTGATTTATTTATATTTTGAACACGATATTTGGGTGTAGGATATGGAATAGAATATTCATTTTAAACTTTATTATTTTCAATGATTGGAGTTTAAATGTTTGGTTTAATGTAAAGAAGTAATCTTTGGTAAATTGAAGTAGAATATTTGAGTTGTTGTTTTCTGAATTCGTAGGTTGAGCTGAATTAAAACTGATTTGAATGTGAACACAGTAGATACTGTTTGCTACACTGTTTCATTTGAAGCCGAACATTAGATATATTTCTTATGGTTTGAACAGTATTAGTTAGTGATTTATTAACCTTGATATTTCAGCCTTGTGTAGAATAATCGTATTGTAGTAGTGTGTTATATACTAACCAGGGATACTGTAGGGGTATGTTGTTGAGCTGTCAAAAAGGCTGCTAGTCCTTATTTGGTGTTGTAAAACTAATGCTATACATGGATGCTGCTTTACTAACATAGAACCTAACGAAGGGGCTTCAAATCCTTGTAACTCGAATATCCAAAGCCTACGTTTTACAATACCGCTAATAACGTATTGCGCTCAGTCCGTGGGGTATGGACCTTGGTAATGAATCACGGACCCAGCGAACGATCAGAATAAAACTATTAACAAATAATTAATTGGGGAATATTGGATAGTAAATTGTAACCGATTAACCGAGGAATTTTATTCTGTAAATAGTAGAGTCGGCTTTGGGCTCTGAACGTTTTGTCAACCCGGAAGTTTCTCACCGGTTACGGCATTGGGTATAGGAATTTCACCTCATTTTCCTTTTCCTTTCACAATTATTCATTAGGTTTCTGATCTTTACCTTAGTGTGAACTAATCTGAGTACACGGTGTTTGTGTGATTGGAGTAGGCGGCTAGTTTTTATTGCTAGCTGTCATAAGGAAAATAACTTTCTTATTTCGCTATTATTTCGGGCACACCGGAAATAAGTTAATTTTAAGTTATCCTAAGTTCTTGTTTGCTTTACTATTGGTATGGGCTATTAATACCTACTGCTAGCCTTCTCAGAAACTGCTTTCTTTCTTATTTCGCTATTATTTCGGGAAATCCGGAAATAAGTTAACCTAAGTTCTTATTCTTCTTTCCTTTGGTGTCGGCGGTTAGCCTATGCTGCTAGCCGTTCGAAAGAAAATAATTTCTCTCCTTCTTTCGCTGTTAATTCGGGCACACCGGAACTAAGATAGCTTTAAGTTAGTTTTAAATTTATTCCGGGAAATCTGGTATTAAGTCTTCTGATTTTCTCTGTGTGTGTTTCCTGTGTGACCTTCTTCCTTTGTACTATTCGCCCTTTCATAAATCCAAATAATTTCTTCCGCCGCTATCTCTATCTTTTCTTCTTGTCGAACCTTTAAACTTGGCCATTCGTATAACCTTTGGGGTTAAATTGGCCGTCACGACGCCCAACTCTGTCCGCTCCATCCGTGGCATACGGATCTAGGGGAAAACGGGAATCTCCCACGCTTACGCCACAACGAATTTACCAAAATTCTCTCTCTCTTATTTTCATCGGTTCTCTCACTTCCTGGCGATGATGAGGCAAGATTAAATAGCCAAGAGGCAAAACATCCCGCCTGAGCCAGGAAAGTGATATATTCCTCGTAAAGCGGGAAAATCGGCCACCATCGACCCCCGGAGTAATCCAGCCCGACTAGGCTATCAGGGCCGCCATATTCGCAAACCCGACAAAATAAATAAACGCACCAAAAGCGCGTGACAAGGGAAAGATCTTACAAATGGAACTTGATACAGGAGCAGCATTGAGCTCATTATCATACAGTAAATTTAAAAATCTTGGTCTCAAAAAACGTTTGTTCAAGACTGCTGTTGAAATGAAAACGTACACTGGGAAAATTATAAAACCATTAGGTGTCTGCTTCGTTGAATGCAAATGTAGGAATTTCAGCTTTCATGGGACGTTATATGTTCTACAACAATATGTAGATCCAATCTTCGGCCGTGAATGGCTCCGAGAAATTAAGATGTATTGGGGTGATATTAAATTAGCTGAAAGCAACACATCGGAAGAACTTGACAAGCTACTAACATCTTTTCAAGACATTTTCAAGCCAGAGATTGGCGAAATACAATCAGAACAAGGGCATTTACAATTAAAGGAAGGAGCAAAACCTATTTTCATCATACCACGTCAATTACCTTATTCACTACGGAAGTCTGTTGAAGATGAGTTACACAGATTAGAAAACAACGGAATAATCTCCAAGGTTTAAAACTCTCAATGGGGAACGCCTATTGTCCCTGTAAGAAAACCAAATGGTAGCGTGAGACTTTGTGCAGACTATAAGGTTACAACAAATCGACTCATATTAGATGAAAAATACCCCATTCCATGAATAGAAGATATTTTCACACACATGAACAAAGGTAAATTTGTCTGTACATTGGACATTAGTAATGCTTATTTACACCTTCCCATGGACGAAGAATCAAGAGATATACAAACTATAAGTACTCATTTGGGACTCTACAAAGTAAATCGCCTAATGGGATAAAGGTGGCCCCTAGTATCTGACAGCGATTTATGGACAAAGTTCTGCATGGATTAGATGGTACAGTATGTTTCTTTGATGACATACTTGTTCAAGGAAGTACATTTCAACAAACATTGGATCGACTGAGAGAGGTTTTCCAAAGAATTAAACGATGTAATCTGCGACTGAATCGTGACAAATGCAAAATTTTCCAGAAAAGTGTAAAGTACTGAGGTCACGTTATAGATAATATTGGCTTACACAAATCCCCTGAAAATGTCGAAGCTATAAATAAAGCACAAAGACCTAAGGATATAACACAACTAAGAAGTTTTCTAGGACTTGCAAACTACACACAGTTTGTCCCTAATATGTCAACTTTACTGGAACCACTAAATAAACTACTGAGGCAAGGAACGAAATTCTCATGGAATAAAGAATGTGAAGATGCATTTCTGAAGGTTAAAGCTGAAATAACAAGCGAGAGAACATTGGCTCATTATGACCCAAGTGAAACACTAGTGTTGGCCACCGATGCGAGTCCTGCAGGCTTGGGAGTAGTTTATCACACAGATACCAAGACGGTTCTGAAAAACCTATAGCATTTGCCTCAAGAACTCTCACCAAAGCAGAACGAAAGTACAGTCAAATTGACAAAGAGGCTGTGGGTATTTACTGGGGATTAAAGAGATTCTTTGCATATTGTTATGGAAGAAAATTTGTTCTTATAACAGATCACAAACCTCTTGTTTCCATTTTTGATCCATCGAAAACTCTTCCTTCTATGACTGCATCAAGGATGTTTAATTACGCTCATTTCTTATCTGGGTTTGATTACACAATTGAATACCGCAATACAAAAGAACACGCTAATGCAGACTACTTATCTCGATTTCCTGTAACTGAGGTAGCTGAAAATGTGTGTGATGATCATGAGCATTATTTAATGAATCAAGTGGAAGTGATGCCTGTGACGAGGAAAATGATTGAAGAAGAATCGAAAAAATACGTAGATCTCAAACTCATATTACACTATTTAACCACAGGAAAAAGCTTAAAGGAACTTGGTTTCAATGGCAATGAATTTTGCTTACAGAACGGTTGTGTGTTTAGAGGAAACAGATTCTGTATACCTCTAATTTTGCGAAAACCAGTTTTAAATGAGTTACACGCCGGTCATGTGGGCATGACCAAGACGAAGTTGTTGGCTACTGTTACTGGAAAAATATAGATCAAGAAATTGAGACCTTAGTAAAACACTAGCAGTTGCCCGTGGCTTCGCTCACGATAACAATTTTAACACTCGCTGCCTAAATAAAGATGGTGCCACATACTGAGTTTATGATTAAATAGATAAGGTACAAAAACTCTTGGTAACTTTAATATAGTACATATCACCTAAAAGAAAAAAGTCAACCATAAAACCATGATAAAAGGAACCAAACTATAAAAATCAGCTGTAAAGACCTATCTGTATGTGAAGCTTAAACCGCCTTCTTGATTAAATGAAAATTGACAATTTAATCGAAATATCATCCATTTATTTTTACAGAAAGATTTTAGACCGAAAAAACCCAGAAAACCTAGAATTTTGAAAAACCCCGGATGCTCACGCCGTATAGTTCATAGAACGTCCATGAAAAGTTTCAAGGTTCTAAGTCAAGTTCAAGTATTTGGGCTGTGCGATGATAGGTCAGTGGTATTTGACAAATATAAAGTAGATATACTTTCATCAGCCAGAAAGATTTTTAGGAATCCGCTAAGAACGCAGGTCTACTGCGAAGGAGCACTTAGAAATATTGCTGCGGGGCCCCCCCCGCACGAGGCATTTTTATTTGGCCTCTCTATACTACACATTCCAGCGCCCCCGCCGATAAAACCCCTAAGGGTGTCCCTGCCTGGGAAGGCTTATACTAAGTAGGCCTATCGTTGAATCTGTGCTATTATAGGTGAATGTACCCAAGCGAGAATGAACGGGCTTTCATAGCTCTATTATAGTAGTCTGTATATTGACCGTGCGTACTTAGTGAATCTTAAAGCAGTTTCCTGTTTAATGAAAGTTTATGTACGTAGAGTAGAAAATGCCTTGATTGAATGCCATCAAAGTATTTTCTAATGTTTTTAGGGTCTATTTTGAACAACAACAAAATAACATAGCCGTCTCGCAATTTTTTAAAAATGGATTACATTAGATCGTTCATTAACAGCTGTTATAAGGAAGGACTTTTAAGTATCTCTAATCAGTGATTTATTTTATTTTTTACAGGCAGCTGGTTTTACATTCTATGAAATGTCTTGCTTTTAACATCTGTTTGAATATAAACATTTCATCACTTATAATTCTGGCATAAGGATATTAATAATATGTGATCTTGAGAGGGTCTGTGCGCGGCCTTGGTCTGTGGTGAAATCCGAGGGTCAGATCAGGATGAAAATATTGAAAATCCTGATAAATATATAATGAATGGGAAAATATTAACTTTATATAGTACATGTCAATTGAAAAGAAATATTATAAACCAAAACATAAAACTGAATGAAATCATAAAACATCTGTAACGACGAATCCATCAGTGAAGGTAACTACCATCTGCTTGGAACGCTGAAAATGTAAACAAAACGTCATCCCCTTGAATTATGGGGAAATTCAAAACAAACTTGGTCGAAATCAAATAAAACTCGGTTTTTAGAAGCTTGATATTTAATTTCAAAACGACGTATGCTAGTTTTAAGTGGTCTAAAGCCTTCTCATATGTGCATAAAACACAGGAAAAAAGTTTCAGCCATAACAGTACTCTAGTTTTTGCGTGAAAAGCGGTCTAAAGTGTGATGTTGAGCGTTACCAACACACATCGTGACATAAATTGAGATAAGGCTTGATTCGGATTCTCTGACCTTCAAAACGCAAAAATAACCAAACATTTCATAATTCTGAGCAATGTACAGACAAAACTCTAATTTTGCTATATAAATAAAATTAGAGTTTTGTCTGTACATTGCTTAGAATTATGAAATGTTTGGTTATTTTTGCGTTTTGAAGGTCAGAGAATCCGAATCAAGCCTTAACTCAATTTATGTCACGATGTGTGTTGGTAACGCTCAACATCACACTTTAGACCGCTTTTCACGCAAAAACTAAATTACTTTTATGGCTGAAACTAGGCTTTGCCTACAGTCTATGTTCTGAACCTGTCTGTTTAAGGTTCCCTCAGAACCCCCAAAGTTTACAGAAGCTATTTTATACATTTCATAAAAGCTACCCTTAAAATAGCTCCAAATACTTCCTTTCGGGTAAGATTTAAACATCTACCAACGCAACGGTCGGATTGTGCCGAGGTACCTTAAAAATAGTGACATCATAACACAAACAAGCGCGCGATCACCGAGCGACGGAGCCGCTGGCAACGGCGCGTACGCTGCCCGGGGTTTGTCCACATGCCACTAGGGGCGCTACTGCACGAGCGCTTTTGGCGATGTCATAAACGAGCAATCTCAGTTAAATTATACACAATCTAAGAATACTCAATAGTGACAACAATCGCTAAAAAGTCTCAGGAGGTCATAAATGATGTAAAATGAACGAAAACTTAGTGACATCGTGTGTAAGATGTCACTGTTTTTGAAGGTGTCACAGCACGGTCTCTATGTCGGCGACTGAGGTCACTATCGACCAAATACAAGAACACACACACACACACACACACACACACACACACACACACACACACACACACACACACACACAAATATATACCAAATTTTATCAAAATCGGTTAGTAAATAACGGAGATATCGACCCTGATGAAGATGTCACTATCGACCCTGTGTCAGAATCAGGTGGAAACCTGTGTGTGTGTGTGTGTGTGTGTGTGTGTGTGAATGTAATTTTTCATTTTTTTGAATTTTTGATTTTAAAGGGTATTTACCCCATAAAAACCCATAAAAAATGACAAAAATCCAAATACCTCAAAAACGGCTCTAACGATATTGATCAAAATTTCATGGTTTATAGTGCTTAAGATGACAAACAAAATGAAACCACCCGCATGTCTGTAAAAATTCAGGTTCAGAAGTTATGGGGGTTCAAGTGTTAAAAAATTGATATTTTTAAAATTTCACAAAATCTGTAACTTATAAAGAAAATATACTTGCAACCATTACATTCGACTTGAAAAACTAAATAATCCAGTATTTTGAATCATTAGTTTACGTCAACTGGTTGCGGAGATAATTGATATTTTAGTTCGGCGGTTAACGCAGTAAGTTGTCCAATGTTATTCTTATGGCACGCACACACACACACACACACACACACACACACACACACACACACACACACACACACACACACACACACACACACACACACGCACGCACGCACGCACGCACGCACGCACGCACGCACGCACGCACGCACGCACGCACGCACGCACGGACGGACGGACGGACGGACGGACAGACGGACAGACGGACAGACAGACAGACAGACAGACAGACAGACAGACAGACAATGGCAAGACCTAAGCCCGAGACCATGTTAACTTTTCGTTTTGGGGCCACCAGAAGCAGAAAACACTATTCGTTCGTTCGAATTTATATATACTAGAGATCGCC
Organism: Flexamia atlantica; assembly: GCA_035578135.1. Lineage (NCBI taxonomy): Eukaryota > Metazoa > Arthropoda > Insecta > Hemiptera > Cicadellidae > Flexamia > Flexamia atlantica. The sequence goes on from JAQJVK010000367.1 coordinate 36,212, forward strand.
AGTGGTCGAGAATTCGACCAATTTTCAAAGTGACAAAGGGATCGCTAATTTTGTAAATGATCCCCGCATATATTAATGTGTTTCTAAATACATTTCATATATTACATTTTTTCCATGTAAACACATAATATAACCAAACTGGGGGCCGATTCTCAATCCTTGACTAATTATTTACTTCACTACTGGCTTATGGCATTGTTTTTAGTAATTAGTATTTTATTAAGATAATGACAATTTTATTAAGATTACATGTTTATTTTTTTAAGAATGATTATTGAATCAGAGGAAAGTAAAACTTAAGTCATCAAGTCAGTTACCACAGTTCTCTCCCTCCCTCCATTAATTCCTTCCCTCACTCTCTACTTCCCTTCCTTCCGACCTTCTTTCCACTTTTCCCTCCTTTTCTCCTTCATTCTCTTCTTACCATATCTCCTCCCTTCTTTCCTACCATTTGGAACTTTTTCCCTCATTCCCTCTCTTCCTATTATTATCACTAAAATGTTATTTATATTTTACCCATTATCCACCAATAAAAACAGAATTTAAATATAATGTGTCCATTTGTACTCCGGTTGCCAGGCCCGGTGACAGGATTTTCGGGCCCATGTGCAATTGAGAAACCCGCCTTTTTTACTTATCTCGCCTTTACTTTAGTAATTAGTATTGTATAATATTAAGATTCCATGTTTATTTCTTTAACACTGAGCTGGTTATTGAATCAGAGGACGGTAAAAATTCAGTCATCAATTAAGTTTATCCCATACACCCCTCACTACAGTTCTCTCCCTCACTCCCTTCATTAATTCCTTCCCTCACTCTCTATGTACTTCCTTCCTTTCGACTTTCTTTCTACTTTTCACCCCTTTTCTCCTTCATCCTCTTCTTACCATCCCTCATCCCTCCTTTCTTACCTTTTAGGTCTGAAATAACAACACCTAACATTTACGTGCCTAATTATTATTTGAGACCTAAAACTTCCTTCAAAACTTTTTCTCTCCTTCCTTACCCTTAGGACATTTTCCCCTCCTTCCCTCTCTCCCTATCATTATCACTAAAATATTACACATATTTTACCCATTCTCTACCAATTAAACACACAATTTGAATGTAATGTCCATCTGTACTGCAGTTGCACGATAGTACATCGGATGGTAGAGACTCAATTTAATGTTCCTTTTTCTTCCCTTTTTATTAGCTAATTTTTATCTCTTAATCTTATTGAAGTGAGCAAACTTAATTTGAAACACATACAATCTTCTCTGAATAGCCCTGGATTTCAATCAAATACTATATTTTTACTCCATGCCCCAGTAAAACATGCGGCTTGAAATTGTTTAAAAATAATAATTTGTTTGGATTTTCACTGGACAAATACTAACTCGTGTCATTAATGAATTCCTTACATTTGTTTATTGCTTGATAAAAACTTATTATTGTTTGGGTTTAAAAAAAACAGCGTAAATTTTTGCCCACTTTTCGCCCTCACATAATATTTCTACATCTAATCTTTACTCTACGAAAAATAGCATGTGATAACAGCTACATATGATGACAAAAGCACAGTTCTGTTTTGTTTTTCTATCACCAAAACAGCAACTCATAAGACCAATGTTAATTTTTTTGAAATTTTAAATTCAATTTTCTACTTGTCTAAAAGACTAATGTTTTATCATTCTCAGGAGCCGCGCGAGTGGCGAAATTATTAACTTTTAAATCTATTCCAGTATTGAATTACTGTTTTGTTTGTCATTATTATTGTCTTGAGTAAGGCCGCGGAAGGTGGCGTGACGTTAAATAACGTTCTGTTGTTTTGAAGTGAGTTTAAATTGTTACTGGCCATCTCGGAGAAATAATACCCGGTAGTTTTTTTTAATAAATCACGCTCCCGCGGGGATCGCAAATATTTACGATTTTGTGTTTGGATTTTATTCCCCGTGGAAGCACGGTAGTATTTATTCACCATGTTTTATTCATAGTTAAGTTGATTTATTTATATTTTGAACACGATATTTGGGTGTAGGATATGGAATAGAATATTCATTTTAAACTTTATTATTTTCAATGATTGGAGTTTAAATGTTTGGTTTAATGTAAAGAAGTAATCTTTGGTAAATTGAAGTAGAATATTTGAGTTGTTGTTTTCTGAATTCGTAGGTTGAGCTGAATTAAAACTGATTTGAATGTGAACACAGTAGATACTGTTTGCTACACTGTTTCATTTGAAGCCGAACATTAGATATATTTCTTATGGTTTGAACAGTATTAGTTAGTGATTTATTAACCTTGATATTTCAGCCTTGTGTAGAATAATCGTATTGTAGTAGTGTGTTATATACTAACCAGGGATACTGTAGGGGTATGTTGTTGAGCTGTCAAAAAGGCTGCTAGTCCTTATTTGGTGTTGTAAAACTAATGCTATACATGGATGCTGCTTTACTAACATAGAACCTAACGAAGGGGCTTCAAATCCTTGTAACTCGAATATCCAAAGCCTACGTTTTACAATACCGCTAATAACGTATTGCGCTCAGTCCGTGGGGTATGGACCTTGGTAATGAATCACGGACCCAGCGAACGATCAGAATAAAACTATTAACAAATAATTAATTGGGGAATATTGGATAGTAAATTGTAACCGATTAACCGAGGAATTTTATTCTGTAAATAGTAGAGTCGGCTTTGGGCTCTGAACGTTTTGTCAACCCGGAAGTTTCTCACCGGTTACGGCATTGGGTATAGGAATTTCACCTCATTTTCCTTTTCCTTTCACAATTATTCATTAGGTTTCTGATCTTTACCTTAGTGTGAACTAATCTGAGTACACGGTGTTTGTGTGATTGGAGTAGGCGGCTAGTTTTTATTGCTAGCTGTCATAAGGAAAATAACTTTCTTATTTCGCTATTATTTCGGGCACACCGGAAATAAGTTAATTTTAAGTTATCCTAAGTTCTTGTTTGCTTTACTATTGGTATGGGCTATTAATACCTACTGCTAGCCTTCTCAGAAACTGCTTTCTTTCTTATTTCGCTATTATTTCGGGAAATCCGGAAATAAGTTAACCTAAGTTCTTATTCTTCTTTCCTTTGGTGTCGGCGGTTAGCCTATGCTGCTAGCCGTTCGAAAGAAAATAATTTCTCTCCTTCTTTCGCTGTTAATTCGGGCACACCGGAACTAAGATAGCTTTAAGTTAGTTTTAAATTTATTCCGGGAAATCTGGTATTAAGTCTTCTGATTTTCTCTGTGTGTGTTTCCTGTGTGACCTTCTTCCTTTGTACTATTCGCCCTTTCATAAATCCAAATAATTTCTTCCGCCGCTATCTCTATCTTTTCTTCTTGTCGAACCTTTAAACTTGGCCATTCGTATAACCTTTGGGGTTAAATTGGCCGTCACGACGCCCAACTCTGTCCGCTCCATCCGTGGCATACGGATCTAGGGGAAAACGGGAATCTCCCACGCTTACGCCACAACGAATTTACCAAAATTCTCTCTCTCTTATTTTCATCGGTTCTCTCACTTCCTGGCGATGATGAGGCAAGATTAAATAGCCAAGAGGCAAAACATCCCGCCTGAGCCAGGAAAGTGATATATTCCTCGTAAAGCGGGAAAATCGGCCACCATCGACCCCCGGAGTAATCCAGCCCGACTAGGCTATCAGGGCCGCCATATTCGCAAACCCGACAAAATAAATAAACGCACCAAAAGCGCGTGACAAGGGAAAGATCTTACAAATGGAACTTGATACAGGAGCAGCATTGAGCTCATTATCATACAGTAAATTTAAAAATCTTGGTCTCAAAAAACGTTTGTTCAAGACTGCTGTTGAAATGAAAACGTACACTGGGAAAATTATAAAACCATTAGGTGTCTGCTTCGTTGAATGCAAATGTAGGAATTTCAGCTTTCATGGGACGTTATATGTTCTACAACAATATGTAGATCCAATCTTCGGCCGTGAATGGCTCCGAGAAATTAAGATGTATTGGGGTGATATTAAATTAGCTGAAAGCAACACATCGGAAGAACTTGACAAGCTACTAACATCTTTTCAAGACATTTTCAAGCCAGAGATTGGCGAAATACAATCAGAACAAGGGCATTTACAATTAAAGGAAGGAGCAAAACCTATTTTCATCATACCACGTCAATTACCTTATTCACTACGGAAGTCTGTTGAAGATGAGTTACACAGATTAGAAAACAACGGAATAATCTCCAAGGTTTAAAACTCTCAATGGGGAACGCCTATTGTCCCTGTAAGAAAACCAAATGGTAGCGTGAGACTTTGTGCAGACTATAAGGTTACAACAAATCGACTCATATTAGATGAAAAATACCCCATTCCATGAATAGAAGATATTTTCACACACATGAACAAAGGTAAATTTGTCTGTACATTGGACATTAGTAATGCTTATTTACACCTTCCCATGGACGAAGAATCAAGAGATATACAAACTATAAGTACTCATTTGGGACTCTACAAAGTAAATCGCCTAATGGGATAAAGGTGGCCCCTAGTATCTGACAGCGATTTATGGACAAAGTTCTGCATGGATTAGATGGTACAGTATGTTTCTTTGATGACATACTTGTTCAAGGAAGTACATTTCAACAAACATTGGATCGACTGAGAGAGGTTTTCCAAAGAATTAAACGATGTAATCTGCGACTGAATCGTGACAAATGCAAAATTTTCCAGAAAAGTGTAAAGTACTGAGGTCACGTTATAGATAATATTGGCTTACACAAATCCCCTGAAAATGTCGAAGCTATAAATAAAGCACAAAGACCTAAGGATATAACACAACTAAGAAGTTTTCTAGGACTTGCAAACTACACACAGTTTGTCCCTAATATGTCAACTTTACTGGAACCACTAAATAAACTACTGAGGCAAGGAACGAAATTCTCATGGAATAAAGAATGTGAAGATGCATTTCTGAAGGTTAAAGCTGAAATAACAAGCGAGAGAACATTGGCTCATTATGACCCAAGTGAAACACTAGTGTTGGCCACCGATGCGAGTCCTGCAGGCTTGGGAGTAGTTTATCACACAGATACCAAGACGGTTCTGAAAAACCTATAGCATTTGCCTCAAGAACTCTCACCAAAGCAGAACGAAAGTACAGTCAAATTGACAAAGAGGCTGTGGGTATTTACTGGGGATTAAAGAGATTCTTTGCATATTGTTATGGAAGAAAATTTGTTCTTATAACAGATCACAAACCTCTTGTTTCCATTTTTGATCCATCGAAAACTCTTCCTTCTATGACTGCATCAAGGATGTTTAATTACGCTCATTTCTTATCTGGGTTTGATTACACAATTGAATACCGCAATACAAAAGAACACGCTAATGCAGACTACTTATCTCGATTTCCTGTAACTGAGGTAGCTGAAAATGTGTGTGATGATCATGAGCATTATTTAATGAATCAAGTGGAAGTGATGCCTGTGACGAGGAAAATGATTGAAGAAGAATCGAAAAAATACGTAGATCTCAAACTCATATTACACTATTTAACCACAGGAAAAAGCTTAAAGGAACTTGGTTTCAATGGCAATGAATTTTGCTTACAGAACGGTTATGTGTTTAGAGGAAACAGATTCTGTATACCTCTAATTTTGCGAAAACCAGTTTTAAATGAGTTACACGCCGGTCATGTGGGCATGACCAAGACGAAGTTGTTGGCTACTGTTACTGGAAAAATATAGATCAAGAAATTGAGACCTTAGTAAAACACTAGCAGTTGCCCGTGGCTTCGCTCACGATAACAATTTTAACACTCGCTGCCTAAATAAAGATGGTGCCACATACTGAGTTTATGATTAAATAGATAAGGTACAAAAACTCTTGGTAACTTTAATATAGTACATATCACCTAAAAGAAAAAAGTCAACCATAAAACCATGATAAAAGGAACCAAACTATAAAAATCAGCTGTAAAGACCTATCTGTATGTGAAGCTTAAACCGCCTTCTTGATTAAATGAAAATTGACAATTTAATCGAAATATCATCCATTTATTTTTACAGAAAGATTTTAGACCGAAAAAACCCAGAAAACCTAGAATTTTGAAAAACCCCGGATGCTCACGCCGTATAGTTCATAGAACGTCCATGAAAAGTTTCAAGGTTCTAAGTCAAGTTCAAGTATTTGGGCTGTGCGATGATAGGTCAGTGGTATTTGACAAATATAAAGTAGATATACTTTCATCAGCCAGAAAGATTTTTAGGAATCCGCTAAGAACGCAGGTCTACTGCGAAGGAGCACTTAGAAATATTGCTGCGGGGCCCCCCCCGCACGAGGCATTTTTATTTGGCCTCTCTATACTACACATTCCAGCGCCCCCGCCGATAAAACCCCTAAGGGTGTCCCTGCCTGGGAAGGCTTATACTAAGTAGGCCTATCGTTGAATCTGTGCTATTATAGGTGAATGTACCCAAGCGAGAATGAACGGGCTTTCATAGCTCTATTATAGTAGTCTGTATATTGACCGTGCGTACTTAGTGAATCTTAAAGCAGTTTCCTGTTTAATGAAAGTTTATGTACGTAGAGTAGAAAATGCCTTGATTGAATGCCATCAAAGTATTTTCTAATGTTTTTAGGGTCTATTTTGAACAACAACAAAATAACATAGCCGTCTCGCAATTTTTTAAAAATGGATTACATTAGATCGTTCATTAACAGCTGTTATAAGGAAGGACTTTTAAGTATCTCTAATCAGTGATTTATTTTATTTTTTACAGGCAGCTGGTTTTACATTCTATGAAATGTCTTGCTTTTAACATCTGTTTGAATATAAACATTTCATCACTTATAATTCTGGCATAAGGATATTAATAATATGTGATCTTGAGAGGGTCTGTGCGCGGCCTTGGTCTGTGGTGAAATCCGAGGGTCAGATCAGGATGAAAATATTGAAAATCCTGATAAATATATAATGAATGGGAAAATATTAACTTTATATAGTACATGTCAATTGAAAAGAAATATTATAAACCAAAACATAAAACTGAATGAAATCATAAAACATCTGTAACGACGAATCCATCAGTGAAGGTAACTACCATCTGCTTGGAACGCTGAAAATGTAAACAAAACGTCATCCCCTTGAATTATGGGGAAATTCAAAACAAACTTGGTCGAAATCAAATAAAACTCGGTTTTTAGAAGCTTGATATTTAATTTCAAAACGACGTATGCTAGTTTTAAGTGGTCTAAAGCCTTCTCATATGTGCATAAAACACAGGAAAAAAGTTTCAGCCATAACAGTACTCTAGTTTTTGCGTGAAAAGCGGTCTAAAGTGTGATGTTGAGCGTTACCAACACACATCGTGACATAAATTGAGATAAGGCTTGATTCGGATTCTCTGACCTTCAAAACGCAAAAATAACCAAACATTTCATAATTCTGAGCAATGTACAGACAAAACTCTAATTTTGCTATATAAATAAAATTAGAGTTTTGTCTGTACATTGCTTAGAATTATGAAATGTTTGGTTATTTTTGCGTTTTGAAGGTCAGAGAATCCGAATCAAGCCTTAACTCAATTTATGTCACGATGTGTGTTGGTAACGCTCAACATCACACTTTAGACCGCTTTTCACGCAAAAACTAAATTACTTTTATGGCTGAAACTAGGCTTTGCCTACAGTCTATGTTCTGAACCTGTCTGTTTAAGGTTCCCTCAGAACCCCCAAAGTTTACAGAAGCTATTTTATACATTTCATAAAAGCTACCCTTAAAATAGCTCCAAATACTTCCTTTCGGGTAAGATTTAAACATCTACCAACGCAACGGTCGGATTGTGCCGAGGTACCTTAAAAATAGTGACATCATAACACAAACAAGCGCGCGATCACCGAGCGACGGAGCCGCTGGCAACGGCGCGTACGCTGCCCGGGGTTTGTCCACATGCCACTAGGGGCGCTACTGCACGAGCGCTTTTGGCGATGTCATAAACGAGCAATCTCAGTTAAATTATACACAATCTAAGAATACTCAATAGTGACAACAATCGCTAAAAAGTCTCAGGAGGTCATAAATGATGTAAAATGAACGAAAACTTAGTGACATCGTGTGTAAGATGTCACTGTTTTTGAAGGTGTCACAGCACGGTCTCTATGTCGGCGACTGAGGTCACTATCGACCAAATACAAGAACACACACACACACACACACACACACACACACACACACACACACACACACACACACACACAAATATATACCAAATTTTATCAAAATCGGTTAGTAAATAACGGAGATATCGACCCTGATGAAGATGTCACTATCGACCCTGTGTCAGAATCAGGTGGAAACCTGTGTGTGTGTGTGTGTGTGTGTGTGAATGTAATTTTTCATTTTTTTGAATTTTTGATTTTAAAGGGTATTTACCCCATAAAAACCCATAAAAAATGACAAAAATCCAAATACCTCAAAAACGGCTCTAACGATATTGATCAAAATTTCATGGTTTATAGTGCTTAAGATGACAAACAAAATGAAACCACCCGCATGTCTGTAAAAATTCAGGTTCAGAAGTTATGGGGGTTCAAGTGTTAAAAAATTGATATTTTTAAAATTTCACAAAATCTGTAACTTATAAAGAAAATATACTTGCAACCATTACATTCGACTTGAAAAACTAAATAATCCAGTATTTTGAATCATTAGTCAACTGGTTGCGGAGATAATTGATATTTTAGTTCGGCGGTTAACGCAGTAAGTTGTCCAATGTTATTCTTATGGCACGCACACACACACACACACACACACACACACACACACACACACACACACACACACACACACACACACGCACGCACGCACGCACGCACGCACGCACGCACGCACGCACGCACGCACGCACGCACGCACGCACGCACGCACGGACGGACGGACGGACGGACGGACAGACGGACAGACGGACAGACAGACAGACAGACAGACAGACAGACAGACAGACAATGGCAAGACCTAAGCCCGAGACCATGTTAACTTTTCGTTTTGGGGCCACCAGAAGCAGAAAACACTATTCGTTCGTTCGAATTTATATATACTAGAGATCGCCAGTGGTCGAGAATTCGACCAATTTTCAAAGTGACAAAGGGATCGCTAATTTTGTAAATGATCCCCGCATATATTAATGTGTTTCTAAATACATTTCATATATTACATTTTTTCCATGTAAACACATAATATAACCAAACTGGGGGCCGATTCTCAATCCTTGACTAATTATTTACTTCACTACTGGCTTATGGCATTGTTTTTAGTAATTAGTATTTTATTAAGATAATGACAATTTTATTAAGATTACATGTTTATTTTTTTAAGAATGATTATTGAATCAGAGGAAAGTAAAACTTAAGTCATCAAGTCAGTTACCACAGTTCTCTCCCTCCCTCCATTAATTCCTTCCCTCACTCTCTACTTCCCTTCCTTCCGACCTTCTTTCCACTTTTCCCTCCTTTTCTCCTTCATTCTCTTCTTACCATATCTCCTCCCTTCTTTCCTACCATTTGGAACTTTTTCCCTCATTCCCTCTCTTCCTATTATTATCACTAAAATGTTATTTATATTTTACCCATTATCCACCAATAAAAACAGAATTTAAATATAATGTGTCCATTTGTACTCCGGTTGCCAGGCCCGGTGACAGGATTTTCGGGCCCATGTGCAATTGAGAAACCCGCCTTTTTTACTTATCTCGCCTTTACTTTAGTAATTAGTATTGTATAATATTAAGATTCCATGTTTATTTCTTTAACACTGAGCTGGTTATTGAATCAGAGGACGGTAAAAATTCAGTCATCAATTAAGTTTATCCCATACACCCCTCACTACAGTTCTCTCCCTCACTCCCTTCATTAATTCCTTCCCTCACTCTCTATGTACTTCCTTCCTTTCGACTTTCTTTCTACTTTTCACCCCTTTTCTCCTTCATCCTCTTCTTACCATCCCTCATCCCTCCTTTCTTACCTTTTAGGTCTGAAATAACAACACCTAACATTTACGTGCCTAATTATTATTTGAGACCTAAAACTTCCTTCAAAACTTTTTCTCTCCTTCCTTACCCTTAGGACATTTTCCCCTCCTTCCCTCTCTCCCTATCATTATCACTAAAATATTACACATATTTTACCCATTCTCTACCAATTAAACACACAATTTGAATGTAATGTCCATCTGTACTGCAGTTGCACGATAGTACATCGGATGGTAGAGACTCAATTTAATGTTCCTTTTTCTTCCCTTTTTATTAGCTAATTTTTATCTCTTAATCTTATTGAAGTGAGCAAACTTAATTTGAAACACATACAATCTTCTCTGAATAGCCCTGGATTTCAATCAAATACTATATTTTTACTCCATGCCCCAGTAAAACATGCGGCTTGAAATTGTTTAAAAATAATAATTTGTTTGGATTTTCACTGGACAAATACTAACTCGTGTCATTAATGAATTCCTTACATTTGTTTATTGCTTGATAAAAACTTATTATTGTTTGGGTTTAAAAAAAACAGCGTAAATTTTTGCCCACTTTTCGCCCTCACATAATATTTCTACATCTAATCTTTACTCTACGAAAAATAGCATGTGATAACAGCTACATATGATGACAAAAGCACAGTTCTGTTTTGTTTTTCTATCACCAAAACAGCAACTCATAAGACCAATGTTAATTTTTTTGAAATTTTAAATTCAATTTTCTACTTGTCTAAAAGACTAATGTTTTATCATTCTCAGGAGCCGCGCGAGTGGCGAAATTATTAACTTTTAAATCTATTCCAGTATTGAATTACTGTTTTGTTTGTCATTATTATTGTCTTGAGTAAGGCCGCGGAAGGTGGCGTGACGTTAAATAACGTTCTGTTGTTTTGAAGTGAGTTTAAATTGTTACTGGCCATCTCGGAGAAATAATACCCGGTAGTTTTTTTTAATAAATCACGCTCCCGCGGGGATCGCAAATATTTACGATTTTGTGTTTGGATTTTATTCCCCGTGGAAGCACGGTAGTATTTATTCACCATGTTTTATTCATAGTTAAGTTGATTTATTTATATTTTGAACACGATATTTGGGTGTAGGATATGGAATAGAATATTCATTTTAAACTTTATTATTTTCAATGATTGGAGTTTAAATGTTTGGTTTAATGTAAAGAAGTAATCTTTGGTAAATTGAAGTAGAATATTTGAGTTGTTGTTTTCTGAATTCGTAGGTTGAGCTGAATTAAAACTGATTTGAATGTGAACACAGTAGATACTGTTTGCTACACTGTTTCATTTGAAGCCGAACATTAGATATATTTCTTATGGTTTGAACAGTATTAGTTAGTGATTTATTAACCTTGATATTTCAGCCTTGTGTAGAATAATCGTATTGTAGTAGTGTGTTATATACTAACCAGGGATACTGTAGGGGTATGTTGTTGAGCTGTCAAAAAGGCTGCTAGTCCTTATTTGGTGTTGTAAAACTAATGCTATACATGGATGCTGCTTTACTAACATAGAACCTAACGAAGGGGCTTCAAATCCTTGTAACTCGAATATCCAAAGCCTACGTTTTACAATACCGCTAATAACGTATTGCGCTCAGTCCGTGGGGTATGGACCTTGGTAATGAATCACGGACCCAGCGAACGATCAGAATAAAACTATTAACAAATAATTAATTGGGGAATATTGGATAGTAAATTGTAACCGATTAACCGAGGAATTTTATTCTGTAAATAGTAGAGTCGGCTTTGGGCTCTGAACGTTTTGTCAACCCGGAAGTTTCTCACCGGTTACGGCATTGGGTATAGGAATTTCACCTCATTTTCCTTTTCCTTTCACAATTATTCATTAGGTTTCTGATCTTTACCTTAGTGTGAACTAATCTGAGTACACGGTGTTTGTGTGATTGGAGTAGGCGGCTAGTTTTTATTGCTAGCTGTCATAAGGAAAATAACTTTCTTATTTCGCTATTATTTCGGGCACACCGGAAATAAGTTAATTTTAAGTTATCCTAAGTTCTTGTTTGCTTTACTATTGGTATGGGCTATTAATACCTACTGCTAGCCTTCTCAGAAACTGCTTTCTTTCTTATTTCGCTATTATTTCGGGAAATCCGGAAATAAGTTAACCTAAGTTCTTATTCTTCTTTCCTTTGGTGTCGGCGGTTAGCCTATGCTGCTAGCCGTTCGAAAGAAAATAATTTCTCTCCTTCTTTCGCTGTTAATTCGGGCACACCGGAACTAAGATAGCTTTAAGTTAGTTTTAAATTTATTCCGGGAAATCTGGTATTAAGTCTTCTGATTTTCTCTGTGTGTGTTTCCTGTGTGACCTTCTTCCTTTGTACTATTCGCCCTTTCATAAATCCAAATAATTTCTTCCGCCGCTATCTCTATCTTTTCTTCTTGTCGAACCTTTAAACTTGGCCATTCGTATAACCTTTGGGGTTAAATTGGCCGTCACGACGCCCAACTCTGTCCGCTCCATCCGTGGCATACGGATCTAGGGGAAAACGGGAATCTCCCACGCTTACGCCACAACGAATTTACCAAAATTCTCTCTCTCTTATTTTCATCGGTTCTCTCACTTCCTGGCGATGATGAGGCAAGATTAAATAGCCAAGAGGCAAAACATCCCGCCTGAGCCAGGAAAGTGATATATTCCTCGTAAAGCGGGAAAATCGGCCACCATCGACCCCCGGAGTAATCCAGCCCGACTAGGCTATCAGGGCCGCCATATTCGCAAACCCGACAAAATAAATAAACGCACCAAAAGCGCGTGACAAGGGAAAGATCTTACAAATGGAACTTGATACAGGAGCAGCATTGAGCTCATTATCATACAGTAAATTTAAAAATCTTGGTCTCAAAAAACGTTTGTTCAAGACTGCTGTTGAAATGAAAACGTACACTGGGAAAATTATAAAACCATTAGGTGTCTGCTTCGTTGAATGCAAATGTAGGAATTTCAGCTTTCATGGGACGTTATATGTTCTACAACAATATGTAGATCCAATCTTCGGCCGTGAATGGCTCCGAGAAATTAAGATGTATTGGGGTGATATTAAATTAGCTGAAAGCAACACATTGGAAGAACTTGACAAGCTACTAACATCTTTTCAAGACATTTTCAAGCCAGAGATTGGCGAAATACAATCAGAACAAGGGCATTTACAATTAAAGGAAGGAGCAAAACCTATTTTCATCATACCACGTCAATTACCTTATTCACTACGGAAGTCTGTTGAAGATGAGTTACACAGATTAGAAAACAACGGAATAATCTCCAAGGTTTAAAACTCTCAATGGGGAACGCCTATTGTCCCTGTAAGAAAACCAAATGGTAGCGTGAGACTTTGTGCAGACTATAAGGTTACAACAAATCGACTCATATTAGATGAAAAATACCCCATTCCATGAATAGAAGATATTTTCACACACATGAACAAAGGTAAATTTGTCTGTACATTGGACATTAGTAATGCTTATTTACACCTTCCCATGGACGAAGAATCAAGAGATATACAAACTATAAGTACTCATTTGGGACTCTACAAAGTAAATCGCCTAATGGGATAAAGGTGGCCCCTAGTATCTGACAGCGATTTATGGACAAAGTTCTGCATGGATTAGATGGTACAGTATGTTTCTTTGATGACATACTTGTTCAAGGAAGTACATTTCAACAAACATTGGATCGACTGAGAGAGGTTTTCCAAAGAATTAAACGATGTAATCTGCGACTGAATCGTGACAAATGCAAAATTTTCCAGAAAAGTGTAAAGTACTGAGGTCACGTTATAGATAATATTGGCTTACACAAATCCCCTGAAAATGTCGAAGCTATAAATAAAGCACAAAGACCTAAGGATATAACACAACTAAGAAGTTTTCTAGGACTTGCAAACTACACACAGTTTGTCCCTAATATGTCAACTTTACTGGAACCACTAAATAAACTACTGAGGCAAGGAACGAAATTCTCATGGAATAAAGAATGTGAAGATGCATTTCTGAAGGTTAAAGCTGAAATAACAAGCGAGAGAACATTGGCTCATTATGACCCAAGTGAAACACTAGTGTTGGCCACCGATGCGAGTCCTGCAGGCTTGGGAGTAGTTTATCACACAGATACCAAGACGGTTCTGAAAAACCTATAGCATTTGCCTCAAGAACTCTCACCAAAGCAGAACGAAAGTACAGTCAAATTGACAAAGAGGCTGTGGGTATTTACTGGGGATTAAAGAGATTCTTTGCATATTGTTATGGAAGAAAATTTGTTCTTATAACAGATCACAAACCTCTTGTTTCCATTTTTGATCCATCGAAAACTCTTCCTTCTATGACTGCATCAAGGATGTTTAATTACGCTCATTTCTTATCTGGGTTTGATTACACAATTGAATACCGCAATACAAAAGAACACGCTAATGCAGACTACTTATCTCGATTTCCTGTAACTGAGGTAGCTGAAAATGTGTGTGATGATCATGAGCATTATTTAATGAATCAAGTGGAAGTGATGCCTGTGACGAGGAAAATGATTGAAGAAGAATCGAAAAAATACGTAGATCTCAAACTCATATTACACTATTTAACCACAGGAAAAAGCTTAAAGGAACTTGGTTTCAATGGCAATGAATTTTGCTTACAGAACGGTTGTGTGTTTAGAGGAAACAGATTCTGTATACCTCTAATTTTGCGAAAACCAGTTTTAAATGAGTTACACGCCGGTCATGTGGGCATGACCAAGACGAAGTTGTTGGCTACTGTTACTGGAAAAATATAGATCAAGAAATTGAGACCTTAGTAAAACACTAGCAGTTGCCCGTGGCTTCGCTCACGATAACAATTTTAACACTCGCTGCCTAAATAAAGATGGTGCCACATACTGAGTTTATGATTAAATAGATAAGGTACAAAAACTCTTGGTAACTTTAATATAGTACATATCACCTAAAAGAAAAAAGTCAACCATAAAACCATGATAAAAGGAACCAAACTATAAAAATCAGCTGTAAAGACCTATCTGTATGTGAAGCTTAAACCGCCTTCTTGATTAAATGAAAATTGACAATTTAATCGAAATATCATCCATTTATTTTTACAGAAAGATTTTAGACCGAAAAAACCCAGAAAACCTAGAATTTTGAAAAACCCGTTCTCAGCGGATGCTCACGCCGTATAGTTCATAGAACGTCCATGAAAAGTTTCAAGGTTCTAAGTCAAGTTCAAGTATTTGGGCTGTGCGATGATAGGTCAGTGGTATTTGACAAATATAAAGTAGATATACTTTCATCAGCCAGAAAGATTTTTAGGAATCCGCTAAGAACGCAGGTCTACTGCGAAGGAGCACTTAGAAATATTGCTGCGGGCCCCCCCCCGCACGAGGCATTTTTATTTGGCCTCTCTATACTACACATTCCAGCGCCCCCGCCGATAAAACCCCTAAGGGTGTCCCTGCCTGGGAAGGCTTATACTAAGTAGGCCTATCGTTGAATCTGTGCTATTATAGGTGAATGTACCCAAGCGAGAATGAACGGGCTTTCATAGCTCTATTATAGTAGTCTGTATATTGACCGTGCGTACTTAGTGAATCTTAAATCAGTTTCCTGTTTAATGAAAGTTTATGTACGTAGAGTAGAAAATGCCTTGATTGAATGCCATCAAAGTATTTTCTAATGTTTTTAGGGTCTATTTTGAACAACAACAAAATAACATAGCCGTCTCGCAATTTTTTAAAAATGGATTACATTAGATCGTTCATTAACAGCTGTTATAAGGAAGGACTTTTAAGTATCTCTAATCAGTGATTTATTTTATTTTTTACAGGCAGCTGGTTTTACATTCTATGAAATGTCTTGCTTTTAACATCTGTTTGAATATAAACATTTCATCACTTATAATTCTGGCATAAGGATATTAATAATATGTGATCTTGAGAGGGTCTGTGCGCGGCCTTGGTCTGTGGTGAAATCCGAGGGTCAGATCAGGATGAAAATATTGAAAATCCTGATAAATATATAATGAATGGGAAAATATTAACTTTATATAGTACATGTCAATTGAAAAGAAATATTATAAACCAAAACATAAAACTGAATGAAATCATAAAACATCTGTAACGACGAATCCATCAGTGAAGGTAACTACCATCTGCTTGGAACGCTGAAAATGTAAACAAAACGTCATCCCCTTGAATTATGGGGAAATTCAAAACAAACTTGGTCGAAATCAAATAAAACTCGGTTTTTAGAAGCTTGATATTTAATTTCAAAACGACGTATGCTAGTTTTAAGTGGTCTAAAGCCTTCTCATATGTGCATAAAACACAGGAAAAAAGTTTCAGCCATAACAGTACTCTAGTTTTTGCGTGAAAAGCGGTCTAAAGTGTGATGTTGAGCGTTACCAACACACATCGTGACATAAATTGAGATAAGGCTTGATTCGGATTCTCTGACCTTCAAAACGCAAAAATAACCAAACATTTCATAATTCTGAGCAATGTACAGACAAAACTCTAATTTTATTTATTTAGATTGTATCGCTTGTCAACAAAAACTTAAAAATCCTCCTTGTGAAACCATTCATCCATGGGAACCTCCGAACAAACCATGGGAACGCATCCATATAGATTTCGCAGGACCACTTGAAGGCTGGTGGTATCTTATTGTTGTGGATGCTTACAGTAAATGGGTGGAAGTGATTCCAACTAAATCGACTACAACTGACTGGTGTGTAAAACAACTCGACAAACTGTTCACAACATTTGGGTTTCCTTCTGTACTTGTTTCGGACAATGGGACTCAGTTAACATCATATGTTTTCGAAAACTATCTAAAGAAGTACCAAATAATACACAAGAAAATTGCTACTTTCTGTCCAAAGTCCAATGGTCAGGCTGAAAGGGTAGTTCAAACTGTGAAGACCCTCTTACATGCTTGCGGGGGAGGACACAATGATGATAAACTGAACACGATCCTTAAACAACTGAGGAAAACACAGCACTCTACTACAGGACAGTCTCCGTATAGATTAATGTTTGGGAGGAACATAAGAACAGAGCTCGACCTGATGATTGAAAGTGAACATAAGGTACAAAATAGAAATCAACAAGCCAAGAGAAATTATTGCATAGGACAAACATTATTGGTAAGAAATTACTCAAATAGTTCTAATGAAAAGTGGACAAAAGGAACAGTTGAAAAACAGCTTGGGAATGTGATGTATGTTGTTAGAGCTGGTGATGGAAGATTATTAAAGAGACATAATGATCAAATCAGGGAAATCTAATTAGGGGGGAGGATTGTTATATCAATGTTTTCTATTGTGTTCTGTTTCTTGCTCAGCTGATCAGCTGATTATATATTCTGTCATTTATGGTTGTTTACATGTTTGTCTTGTTTTATATTTTCTAATAAATAGAGGCTCCAAATAATGTGTCAATTATTTATTACATATTCCTACAAGATTTAGCAATAGCATAGGTACAATGTAAGGGGCGTTTAACGCTTTCATTATCTCGGTAACCAATCAACATAAAGAAATGATTCATAGTCCAGTCAATGAATGACCCAAAAGTAGGTGTAGAGTGCGTGAGCAGGTAACTAAGCGATTCCTTCAGAAATTTGTTCAGGGGGCTTAGGGTGTTAAAATACCAAAAGTCCTGACACCTAGGTGGTGAGCCAAGGGGGGGAGGGGGGGTAAAGGTGCGCATTTTGGGTTTTTTGCTTAAAACTCAAAAACGTTGCATAACTATCGAAAAAATGGTCCGATTTTACTGAAATTCGGCACAGACAAGTAAATTGGTAAGTATTCGGACGAGTTAAAAAACCAGGCCGATCAGACCACCGAAAGGGGGGGTAAAGGGGGATAAACCCCCCCAAAAATGGGGTTTTTTGGGTTTCTTTTTGGGTTTTTAGGTTTTTCACATAGAAAAATAAAAATAATCCAATTTTAGATAGCACCGTTGAATTCAGCTCGAAAAAACAAACAATTTAGTATATTGAATCATTGCTCTATGTCCATTGGTTACCGAGATATCGAAAGTGGTAAACACAGTACGTTGTCCCAATGTTAACCTTATGGGAAATAAGTAGAATTCTATATCTCGCTTGTTTCTCAACATATCTTAATAAAACTTGGTTTGAGGCTGTTTATAGATAAGATTTAATGTGTTTTAGACTAAAATCACCATTATTTCCATTATTGTGGCAGCAAACCTGCATACTCATTCCCCATGTTATCCTTACGGGAAATAAAAAAATTCTATATCCTCCTTATTTCTTTACATATACTGATAAAACTTGGTTTATGGCTTCTTTCAGTTGGATCTACTAAAAGTTGAATTGAAACCACTTAGTTTAACGTACCCGTTGCAGCAATCCTACATACTCATTCCCCATGTTATTTTTATGAAGCTTACAAAAACACGACATATGATGGATTAAAATATGTTATTCTGTTTTTGAAATTTGCCGAAATTTTGAAATTTAAAATTATTCTGTTTTTGTTTGCATGTCTGCTGCAACGGGGTTGTTTTGCTTATATCCCGAAAACAGTGTACTGGGAGAAATTTTGTTAGTAATAAAGTAGGGTACATAACATTATTTAAAACTATTAAAACCATTTAAAGTGTTACCCTCGAAACAAGTTTATTAAAACTTTTATAACATTTGCGACAATTTTCGTCAAACAATCTATCATATTTAGAGCTCTAGAGCTATTTAGAGAGAATAGGCAAAGTAGGTGGTATCCCAAGGCAACAGATTTCTGGGAGCAAAGAATTTTGTCAATTAGTATTATTTTATCAGTTACTTTACGAAAATCCGTTTTTGGGGCGGCACATTTCTATTTTGTTATTCGTTAACACAAAAACGTATTTTAAATTGCAAAAGTTAAGCAGTAAAGTAGTGTTAAATAAGAGTATTTTCAATTAAAACACATTAACGCAAAAACTCGATCCACGGATTCGCTTCATAAAATAGCTTTTGAAAGGACAATGATAAGGTAAGTACTATTTTTTTGTTATCCACGCTGGCGCTGGAAGGGAGGTTAAAAATAGCCCTTACCCGCACCGAAATGCGGGCCCTCTACGCCGCTCGCCCAAGAGAGCAAAGCGACGAGCAGGGGTCTCCAGCCTCTGACAGACAGCATCAATGTCAGAGGCCCCGCCTCGAGGCTCGAGGCGGCTAGGAGCGTACAGTTCTCTGTACGTCTCCTTGGGCATACCTGCTAAAAAAAACCCTCGCATGCTGTCACCACATCATTGCGATCGACCAGAGCGTCTGCTTATTGCGACATCGCAATGCGTGGCCTCTGTCCCTTCAGGACTCCGCGCTGCTGTCCCTTTCGGGACTCCTCAGTTGGTGTTCAACCGTTCTTCTGCTGTCCTCAGTTCTGGTGTCACTCGAGACACCCATCTGTCCTCTTCTGGCGCAGGACGGACATGACAAAGTCAGCCACTGCATTCCAGCTGACACTGCCCTGCAGCATCTTCCCCACGATGTTGTCCGGGGTCAGATGACCGCCGACCGAGTCGGCGAGGGCAGTCCGTTCTTCGTCAAAGCGACGGCACACGAAAAAAGTGTGATGCACGTCGTCTCCGTCGTGTCCGCAGTACTTGGACCTGGGCGAGTCGACCTTGCCCATTCGGTGGAGGTACAAACGGAAGTAGCCATGACCTTTCAGGAACTGGGTGAGGTAAAAGTTCACCTCCCCGTGGTCGGGGCAAACCCACGGCTCCAGGTTCCTGATGAGTCGCCATGTCCACCTTCCGGTTGTGTCTTCGTCCCACCGACGCTGCCAGGCGGCCATTATTTGGCCACGGGCCAGCTCGGCAGCCTCTTCCCAATCCATCTCGGGAGCACGCCCCCAGATGGTCTTCTTCTCTTGCGCCAGCAGGTCGATTGGGATGACTCCTGCAATGACCAGCACCGACGCCTGCGAGACCGTGCGATACGAGGACGCGACCCTGAGCGCGCCGCATCTCTGCACCGCCAGCATGCAAGTCCGGTATTTCTTCACCTTCGTCGCATCTGCCCAGATCTCCGCTCCGTAAAGCATGATGGCCTGTGCCGTCGACAGAAACAGCCTCTGTTTCCCCTGACTCGGTCCTCCGATGTTGGCCATCAGTCTTCCGAGGCAGGACGTCACTTCGGCCGCCTTGTCGCACACGCTTCTGATGTGGTCCCAGTAGGTGAGCTTGTTGTCCAGCACCACCCCCAGGTACCTGGCCGTCCTCTGCGTCTCGATCACTTCGGTACCCACCCGCATCGGAATGATCGTGGGTATCCGCCTCCTCATCAGCATAACTATCTCCGTTTTGGAGAGAGCCAGCTGAAGGCCGTGATCGCGCATCCAGCCTTCCACCAGGCGCATGACCTGATTCAGCCTCAATTGGGCCAACTCTGCGTTTCGTTCGGTGATGACCGCCACCACGTCGTCGGCGTATCCCACGAGGAACGTTCCGTATGGCATCTCAGTGCGGAGCAAGCTGTCATACGAGACATTCCAGAGATCCGGCCCCAGCACCGATCCCTGGGCTGCCCCAGAGGTAACGGCCCTGGTTACGAAACCCCGGTCCGTCTCGTACATCAGCCGCCGGTCCCTCAGGTAATCTCTCACCATGGCGAGTAGGTACCCAGGTAACCTGAATGTTCTTTCCAGTGCGACCAGAATGTCGCACCACCGTGCCGAGTTGAACGCGTTCTTGACGTCAATCGTGACCAGCAGCACGATCGGACGAGCCGCGTGGCACGCCTGATCCGCTCGTGTCACCGAAGCTACGACCTCCGAGATGGCGCTGAGTGTTGAGTGGCCTTCTCTGAACACATGTTGTCGGGCCAGTTTGTGCATATATTTGCCTTATATGCAAATAAGGTGACTAGGCCTATTCAAGATCCAGAATGTCCCACAATGGCAAATGACGATGAAAGAAAAACTATCTTGGACTTGGATACAGGCGTTACTGAATTTGAGGGATTTTCTACACCTTAAGTAAACAAAGCTAAATTTCTAAAAGTCACTGTGTCAAAAACTTGGAAACTTGGAGTCGGATGACAGAACCAGTCGGCTGAGGTTAGTGCCGGAGGATCCATATAGGCTAAGATTACAAGTTGTCAATAATGCTAAACCAACTGTAGGCCTATAGACTTTAAATATTTTTTATATGAATAGAAGGTTTAAGAGAAAAAGTAATGGAGTTAGAAGTTTTATTGAAGGACAAATATTTCTCAGTGTTATGTTTCAGTGAACATTGGTGTAACACCGAGGAAATCAACTTTCATGTTCCAGAAGGTTACTACTTCGCAACTAGTTTTTGTAGAAAGGAGCATAGTGTTTTTGCAGTTAGTGTGTTTATAGCCAAACCAATATTGATTGAAGAAATTGATGTTAAGAAGTATTAATTGAATTGATGAAATAAACTTCGAAGTTTCAGCTATTAAGTTGTTCAGTTGTAATATCATAATTGTTGAATTATACAGATCTCCCAATGGTAAGATAAATTTATTCCTGAAACTGTTAGATAACATGTTAAGGTTTTTAACACTTTTCAAATACAAGATAATAATTTGTGGGGACATGAGCGCAGAATTTGATGTAACCACAAAAAGCCTAGTGTAGTTAATCTTATGAATCTTTTAAGGCAATATAATCTATACTGCACAAATTTTCAATCGACACGAGGCCTGGCCTGTCTGGATAATATCATGACAGACGTACAACTAAATGATTGCGACAGAAGTGTACTACAACCAAATTTATCTGACCATAAAGCGCTTCAATTTGAATTTAAAATAGGCTTAGCTCAAAATAATGATAGACCGAAAGTGAAATTTGATAGAAAATTTTCTTCAGACAATATTATTAATTTTCAAAATCTTTTATGCTCTCTTGGCTGGGAAGATATATTGAAAATGTCTGATAGTGTATCGGCCAAGGATTAAATGAGAATAAATACCCCCGTTGCAGCAGACCTGCATACTCAGCGAATTTCAATTAAAAAAGAATTTTTATCCAACATAGCAAGATATGAAATTTGTTGTGTTCTCCATAAGAATATTATGGGCAATGAGTATGTAGGTTTGCTGCAACGGGTATGTTAAACTAAGTGGTTTCAATTCAACTTTTAGTAGATCCGAACTAAAAGAAGCCATAAACCAAGTTTTATCAGTATATGTTAAGAAATAAGGAGGATATAGAATTTTTGTTTATTTCCCATAAGGATAACATGTGGAATGAGTATGCAGGACAAGAAAATGGAAATTTTGGTGATTTTAGACTAAAACATATTAAATCTTATCTATAAAAAGCCTCAAACCAAGGTTTATTAAGATATGTTGAGAAACAAGCGAGATATAGAATTTTACTTATTTACCATAAGGTTAACATTGGGACAACGTACTTTGTTTACCACTTTCGATATCTCGGTAACCAATGGACATAGAGCAATGATTCAACATACTAAATTGTTTGTTTTTTCGAGCTGAATTCAACGGTGCTATCTAAAATTGGATTATTTTTATTTTTCTATGTGAAAACCCTAAAAACCCAAAAAGAAACCCAAAAAATCCCATTTTAGGGGGGGTTTATCCCCCTTTACCCCCCCTTTCGGTGGTCTGATCGGGCTGGTTTTTTAACTCGTCCGAATACTTACCACTTTACTTGTCTGTGCCGAATTTCAGTAAAATCGGACCATTTTTTCGATAGTTATGCAACTTTTTTGAGTTTTAAGCGAAAAACCTAAAATGCGCACCTTTACCCCCCCTCCCCCCCTTGGCTCACCACCTAGGTGTCAGGACTTTTGGTATTTTAACACCCTAAGCCCCCTGAACAAATATCTGAAGGAATCGCTTAGTTACCTGCTCACGCACTCTACAACCCATTCCTTGACTGGACTATCAGGATACTACATTATTTGTTTGATTTTTTAAACTGAATTTAATGGCGTCCACCAAAATTAAGTAATTTTTTATGCGTTATGAAGAAAAAACATTTTATTCTCATTTTTAAGGGGAAAATGGCAACGAAACCCTTATTTTTAGCACCCTATAACTCGGTAATGGTTAGGAGCGCAAAAATATATTCAGTAAAACTTTTTACGAAATTTAATAAACTTTGTTTTTTTGATTAAAGTTTTAACCTCAGACCGAAAATTTTCGAGAGTTTTACGGAAAACTAAAAAGTATCCTGTTTCCGTCTACTGCCACTAGATCTCACCACATATTTACGAGGACTTTTGGTATTTTTTTCCATAGGTACTTCTAAATTTTTTATTTCATTTTTTAAATTTATTTTTTTAAAGAGGATGGCGGCCTCTTTTTCACCTTGGCTTTGCCCCGCCCACATAGACTATTGAGCTCTGCGTGGACGTTATCAAGCAAAGACAAGGAGTGAGCCGATACAGTACTAGGGTGGACGGTACTGCTAAAAGTATGCGACAATCCCGAGTCTCGAACCTGCGACGCTTTGAGGCCACAGTTCCGAGGCCGAGTGCACTACCGACTGAGCCACCGACTCACTAATAGGTTTCCAAAGTTTCAAGATTAACGGAATGTTTTCCAAGTTGAGTAATTTACAAAATTTAAATTTTTTGACTGGGCTCTATCTTTAAAAAATGCGAAAAAGTTACATTTTAATGTGTGAAGCAATATTTTTGTCAAGTATAAAGTTGAAAACATAAATATTAAATATGCAGCATAATATTCGCAAAGACTCATCAACTCTTAAAAGTGGTTGAGCGCCGCCACAAACAGTAGTAGTCTATACTATTAGGTAATACAATTTGAAACACATTTCGAAGTCATGTTGCATCAATTACCCAATTATACGTAATCAAATAATTGTAAAAGCTCTTGCTTAATGACTCCCATTCGCTTACAGGAGCTCGCGAGACTCACACCACAGGTTTTTATTTCATTTGTTTTTTTGTCCTCTGATATATTTGAGCCATGTTGAAGTATTACTTCGTCATCGCAACTGTTTTCATAGCCGGGATCACTGCAGCGAACGTTCCTCTGAAAGAATTCGATAACATCGAGTACAGGATGACAGGTGCTGACGAGGAGGAGGAGGTTTTCGACATTGCGGACGAGGTGGAAAATTTTGGCATATCCGCCTCAGTTTTGCAGCAAGTCAAATTTAAGGAGGGTACGATTTTTGTACTGCACACACCGAACGATGAAGGAGGAGAGTATGTCGCCGAATGGAAGTACGGAGACTCTGAACACCGGAATCAGTTCCGTCTCGGATCAGACCAGCGTCCGAGACTATCTGTCAGCAGCGAGGCGAAGGCGAAAGTGACCTATAAAGCAGATGGCAACAAACTTATTAATACTCTCGACCTCGGTGGCAATGGTCACTACACAGTGACATCGACATGGGAATTCAGCGCTGATCAGTTAAAAGAAACAATCGTATTCCGTGGACGACCGTGGACTACCATGGACCCACCAATAGACAAACCACTCCAAAAAACCGAAAGAGTCTACAAGGTGAATAACAAATCGGCTGAAGATGCTGGCAAAGCTGCTGAGTAAACTGAAAGTCAGAGTTGCAAAGATAAGCTGTATGTAATCTTATTCAGTTTAGATATGTTTAATTAAACCAGAAATGTACTTGAAATTTGATCATTATTAATTAATCCCTACGTATTAATTATGACCACATAAAAGTTGGTTTTATTAAATAAACCGTTTGATGGTACTGCAATTACGAAAACGTTAGAAGACGTAGGAAACATGATAACGAAATAAAAATAAAAGTTTTTCAGTTGTCATTCATATTTTTAGGCTAAACGTTTTTTTCATCAAATAACAGGCGAACAGGTAGGTCAATCGATAATCAATTAATAAATTGATAACGTTTGGATAGCTTTGGCTGGTATCCATTTCAAAATACCATATGTGAAATAAACATTATGGAGGGTTGATGTTTAAAGTAAACACATTTCTCTTAAGGTAGACTGCAGAAATTACTCGTACATATATAAATATTTTTGATTTCCACTGGATACTTCTACTACTACATTCAGTTCTCAAAAAATACTCATGAAACTTTAACAGTAAAGAGGCCTCAAAGTAAACTGGAAATAACGTCAACCCACTTAAAACGGGCATAAATCTCAATCCGTAATTCAGAGTAGGAAAATATACTAAGAAGTAAAACACAACAGGTAATCCTTGAAGTATCGTGTGTTAAACGTTATCTGAAATTAAAGCTCTTGTTTATAACTACAATAATTTAATTAATTTGAAGGAAAAAAATATGGAACACTTTATCATCTTGACATGTGTTAATGTTAGTTCCAAGTTAAGAATATTCTCTTAAATTACTTATTTTTTAAATTTACGCTTTAAATAGTTTGAAACCTTATTAAAATAAGAAAATTAAATTGAATTTGAATATTTACCTATGTTGGTTTTAAAAATTAAAAAGACTATTCTGCTAGGAAGGAAATTTGTTTATAAGTTATTCAGTTTGTTATTGGGAATAGCGTGGGATACGTGGCATCCGATGGAATAACCTCCCATTTAATGTTACAAACATTTATAAATAAAAAATAGAATCTGAAGTTTTATATATATAACGACTTTTAAATTTCAAGTTGATACAAAACTGAGTATTTTCTATTAAAAAATCATAAGAGTGATAAATTCCAGGGAATTCGTAATGATTTAGGTAATTGTGTTAATAAAATAAATATAATGCAATAAATGATATATAAAAATGAACAACAAATACTTATTTTAATAAGAAAATTCACAGATTTTCTATGGGATACAGGAATGTCTGAGAGGAGTAAGTTGTTGATTCAACGCCCCACCTAACCGTGTCATAGCAACTTTGTCGATGTATTAAGAGTGTGCGAGGGCCGTTAGTGAATTAGAACCAACAGGATTTGCAGCATTCTGTTGCTTTGTTTTTACAGAGTGAGAGCTCTAATTAGATGAAAAAATCTATACAATTTCTAGAATTAAATTAGCTTACATTTTCTAATTATTGGCCTTTTGAGCGTTCTTATCAAAAAACGCACATTATAATAATTCGATTTTAAGAAATTGTTTTAGTTATTTTTCCATGCAAATCCATAAACTATTTTGGTCCATAGTGTCTTTGTGGAGTAGAGTAGTCTTGCTTCTCAGTTCAAGATTTCGTCTTATTTATATTCGGAAATGACCAGAGAAGGACGTCCCAGATGTTTCAAATGTTTCGGTGTGATCTAAAGTCTGCAATCATCACAAGCTGTTAGTTTTAAACGTCCCGTCTTGAGGGTTGCCGGAAAAGCGTATGTCTCCTTTATACAACTTATACAGGGTGTTTTTTTTTTAAACGCAACCCATTTTTAATATTGAATAATACGTACATAAATATGAAATGAGTATTGTTTTATTGATCTTTACATTTTATACAACCTATTATTTAAGTTTGATCACATTTAGTTTACATTATGTGCTCAAACAGTCCGTCAATGGCATTTGTATAACGTTATGCTCTCTCCATCAAATTACCGAACATGTGTTGCAAGGTACCTCTTTGAATTTCTTGCATTCAATTTGTTTGTGTTTGTTTTGAGGTGCTGAATATATTGTGAATTGTTTTCAAAGAATAATACTAATTTACATGTCTTTGGTAAATTTCATTCAGATCGGACCACTTTTACGCGAGTTATCGTGCTTAAAGACACACACATTAAAAACGCAACCAAAAACTTTATTTTATCTGTGAAGGATTATTTTCCCCAAGATCCCCGGATTTGACCCCACTATATTATTTTACTTGGGGATTCATAAAAATTAAGGTCAACGAAAACAATTCATAGGATATTCAGCACCTTAAAAGAAACAACAAATTTAATGCAAGAAATTCAAAGAGGTACCTTAAAACACGTGTTTGGGAATTTCATGGAAAGAACATAACTTTGTACAAATGCCAATGGCGGACTGTTTGAGCAGGTAATGTAAACTAAATGTGATCAAACTTAAATAATAGGTTGTATAAAATATATCAATAAAACAATACTTATTTCATATTTATATGTGCATTATTCAATTTTAAAAAATGGGTTGCGTTTAAAAAAACCCTGTATTTTCAACACACCTTCAAATGCTACCAAAAAATAACGGGTATGCAAGAAGCGTTGGTAAGAATATAAATTGGTATTTTAATTTAAAAACACATTTTTAGTGAACAATTTGTCCATCGATTTAATATGAAAAAGTTTTCTTAGTATGCACTTATAATTTAACAAGACTTAACTTTTTAACTTTTTAAATTAGAAGATATTCTACTACATTATTTTTGTGTCGTGATTTTTAGGTATTTATTTTTTTCAATTTTGTGTAGAGTAGATGTCGTGATCATTATGATCTATATGAATAATTCAGGGTTCCTGTCTGTGTGTGGATCGCGGTTCGGATAGGCGTAAACCACAAGGAGTTAAAACATGAAATTTTCAGGATAGGCTCCTTACGGTTGCAGTTGTTCCATCTGACACTCGGTTTCCTCTAAATCCTCTAGGGCTCCACCCCGTGGGACATCCAACATTCCAATAATAAATGAGACAATATAGCTTCAGTTTTCTGCTTTTATTTCATATTATTAAAATAAACAGCTGATGCGATTTCAATTTAATTATTTTATACAGTACCGTAACAAAAGTTAGAAAACCTTCTGTGAAGCCGGTGTTAATATTCGAAATAATCAAAGCGTGAACATATCGACCGATCAGCCCGTAGTCATTATCTTATTTTCTGAGATATTCAACGAAATTCAAGAAAATCTTAAACAAAACAATAGTCCGTGGTTCGCACGTGAAAATAATGAGGAGGAATGGTTGTAACATTCCACTAACTGAGTTAGCGTAACACAGACTGTCGATGTTTCTAGAGGAAGATTGGTGAGTTATTGTGTAACTGACCGTCACGATTCACTGCGTACTCTGTTTAGTTTGGTCCCAAAGTAGTTAAAACAGGAGTTTAATAAATGCTATTAATGATATTAATTTAACATGACAGTAAATTGCCCCTACATTGCAATGTATTATGCAAATGAATACACATAAAAAAATTAAACTAACCTAAATCTTTTTATATCTTAAATAAATAAAACTAAAACAATTATATTAACATTAATGAAGCTGCAACAGCACTAGTTAAAACCTCCATGTTAAAAAAAACGTGATGAAAAAACAGGACAAAACAACAGAGACTTGCAAAAGAAATAACATTTTCAGCGTTTTGGATAAACTGTTGCTCATAGTGAAAGATATATATTTTTTTCTATACCAGATTTAAGTCAATTCGTTCCTGCAATCTTTTATTATTTATTAATAATAAATAAAAAGTATTTGCTTTTGTCCCCATGTGTTTTGTAAACATTATAGTGAATCTATAAAGTATTAATAAATAAATGAATTTTTTTCTTTAATTTTTCTTAGTACGTGTTTGTTGACACGTGCGCATTCCACCGTGCCTCAAAATAATCAGTGTGACAGCTAAAATTATCACATTGCTAAAATGTACCAAATTTTAGTTGTTTATACAGTTTTTCAGGGTGTTTACTTAAAACTCTTTAACACTTCGGGATATGGCTATTTACATCAAAATTAAGAAAAAGGTTCCTATAAACATGGGTTCTAAAATGCTCCAGTTATCCGTCTGCGGTATAAATGTGTTTTTAACATGATTTTGCATAACTTGAGACCATTAAAAATATCAACTTCAAACGTGGTGCGTATATGTTGACTAAGAATACGTATTTTGGTGCGGTGTATCAAGTTTCTATTTTGTACCATTTAAAAATGGGAGCCTTTTTTATATTTTAAAACTTAATGTCTTAAAAACAGTAAATTTTACGAGAATAGCACAAAGGACAAAAAGTTACGCAATTTAATTTCCTAAAAAAATGTGTCAAAAGATTATTAGATCGAATCACAATTAACGGAGTTATTGCAATTTTTCTGACGGAATATATGCTTGTTTATGGCAGTCATAGCAAATTTTCGCATACAAATTGCAAAAACTCCGTTAACTGTGGTTCAATCTTAACAATATTTATGTGGCTTTTTAAGAAATGAACTTTTTTGTCCTTTGTATACTTTTGTAAAATTTACTGTTTTAAGATATTGAGTTTCAAAATATAAAAGTGGCTGCCATTTTTGTATGGTAGAAAGTAGAAACTTGATACTCCGCGCTAAAATAGGACCTATTACTCAACATATACGCACCAACTTTGAAGTTTATATCTTTAGTGGTTCCAAAGTTATGCAAACTCGTGTAAAAACACATACATACTGACAAACGGAAAACAGAGCATTTTAGGACCCATGTTTAGGAACTTTTTATTTAGTCTTCATGTAAGTAACCGTTTCCCGAATTCCTGAAGGGTTTTTAGTAAACACCCTGTATAAAATCTTAAAAGATTTTTTCATTACTCTACACATACGAAAAAAGTACACTTCCTAAACGTAAAATGAGCTAAGAAAATAGGTTATTCCCGCTACTGCACGGAAAAATAACATAACGTTAACTTTCTGAGCATATGTGGTGGACGGAATGTAACCGTTATGGGATTTTGCGGTGCAGACCGATCAGCTGTTGCATTAATGTACCTCGACATAAGCACGGAAACTCAGCGTTATGAGTTCGGTTTTTTTTATGATACTAAGTCGAATAAACAAAAATATTCATGTTTACAAGTTTTTCGTTATCGTAATGAAAAATAATGTTCAATACTCGTCTCAAAAGTGCTATTGCGGGGCTCGATAGCTGTACAATCTCTTCTCTTCTCGATAGCTGTACAATAATCTCTTCCCGCAATAGGTCACTTTCAAGACTATTAATGAAACCTACTAGAAAATGAAGCTGAGTTAAGTTACAATTTCGAAGCCAATTCACCTTGCTCGTTTGGTGGAGGTATGTGCGACTGAATAGGTAGAGTCAAATGTCATGGCACAGTCCACCCATAAGACTAATTAATGTTAATTTTCGCATTGTGGTTGCGAGCGGGCTGGGTCATGTTATCTGATGCGCCCTATAATGCAATATTACCTCTGCTCTGTGTATGCAGGTGCAGGCTGCCACGGTGCCGGCGCCGCATTGTCGGCCGCAACATCTGGTAACATGTTTCACAATCCTAGTATTCAAATAGTGTGGAATCATTAAAACTATTGGTGAATACTAAAAAATACTCGATCATACAGGTCCGGTCGTGCTTCCAGGGTCTCGTGAGACTCACACTACAGGTTTTAATTTCATTTGTTATTTTTTCCTCTAAAATACTTCAGCCATGTCGTTGAAGTATTACTTCATCATCGCAACTGTTTTCATCGCTGGGACCACTGCAGCGGCCGATCAGGCCGTTCCTCTGAAAGAATTCGATAAATAAATAAATAAATAAATAAAATCGTCTTTATTTCCAGCAAGCGTTTTTCATGTGGACATGTTTTTTAAAATAACTCTTGTCAAACAATTCTTAAAAAATAACAACTAAGACTCATAAAATAAACAATTCTTAAAATATATAACTTAATAATTAGTCATTTTCCATTCAACAATGCATTGTGCAATTTATTTTTAAAGGCTCTCTGGCCACCAAGCTCATGACTGTATTCGGTCGCCAATGAATTTAAAACCTTAGGGGCAAAATATGATAAACCTTCCCTAGCGGACTCAAGGCGCACACGGGGCATCTCCAGCATGCGGTCCTGCCTAGTACAGTGGGAACGCACCTCAAGGCGGGTCCTGAGAGTAGATGGTAATGGTCACTCTGACCCCAGCAGGGTGGTAGCGGTCGGTGACGTCAGCCCCCCCCCCGACCAACCACGAAGCCTAACCTAACCTAACCTTTTTTTTAAATGAACTTACGTAATCCCCCCCGACCAGCCACGAAGCCTAACCTAACCTAACTTAACCTAACCTAACCTAACTTTTTTTTATGAACTTACGTAATACCCCCCCCATTGGACTTTCACAACATTGGATTTTCACGTAAACAATAGATGTTTCTCGAAAGTTTTAGAAAGTCTGGAAAGTTTTAGAAAGTCTGGAATGTGTGACGTAGCTTACTCTGTACACACCTGTAATATAAGATACCCCCGTTGCAGCAGACCTGCATACTCAGCGAATTTCAAATGCAAAACAACGTATTTCAATCCAACATAGCGAGATTTGACATGTTTTGGTTAGCTCCATAAGAATAACATGGGGAATGAGTATGCAGGTCTGCTGCTACAGGTATATTAAAACTGGATGGTTTTGATTTAATATTTAGTAGATCTGAACTAGAAGAAGCTATTTACCAAGTTTTATCAAGATATGTTGAGAAATAACCGAGATATAGAATTTTACTTATTCCCCATAAGGTTAACATTGGGACAACGTACTGTGTTTACCACTTTCAATATCTCGGTAACCAATGGACATAGAGCAGTGATTCAAAATACTAAATTGTTTGTTTTTTTTTTAGCTGAATTCAATGGTGCCAACAAAAATTCGATAAATTTTATTTTTCTATGTAAAAACTCAAAAAACCTATTTTTGAAGGGGTTTATCCCCCTTTACACCCCCTTCCGATGGCCCGATCGGGCTGGTTCACGAACTCATCCGAATAATTACTATAAACGCCTGTGCCAAATTTCATTCCGATTGGACCATTTTTGCGAGCGCTATCGTGCTTACAGACACATATATATATATCTAGAAATTTGAACGAATGGTGTTTTTTGCTTCTGGGGTCCCAAAACGAAAAGTTATCATGGTCTCGGGCTTAGGTCTTACCATGAGACCTATGGTAATAGCTTCTTCCCTATAGGGGAAATTCGCTAAAAACAAAGATAACCTAAACCAAAGCTTTAATTCACAGAATTGTACATTTTGAATGACAGTACTATTTACAAACATAACTATTTATTTAAAACATGTGATTATTATAACATTCTCCCCTCTCTTAGGTTTGGAAGTAGTCCTTTAGATAGACAGGGGGCTTTCGAGGTCTGGCACTCCTTCTTATAGTGTTTTCAGTAGCTTTAACATCAGCTGGAATAGTGTTTTTCTCATCCGATTCATTCACACAATGTTGTGAGTCATCAGAAAAACCAGTGCTGCTGTCAGGTTCGTCATGTGTAGACTGAGATGGTGTGGAAACCTCCTCATTATGATCGAATTCCTGGTCCACAGTTCCGGAAGGAGCTAAGTGGCGAGTTGAAACAGTTGTTTCTCGCCCGTCATGAAAACGAATATGAGCATACTCTGGATTCCCTTCCAAGAGTGTGACCTCCTCTACTAATGGATCAAATTTAGATCGACGATCAAAGCGTCGAAGCAGAACAGTTCCTGGGTTCAAAAGCCAGGATGGTGTAGATATTCCGTTTGAAGAATGTCTAGGAAATGCAAACATCCTTTCGTGCGGTGTAGCATTAGTTGCAGTGCACAGAAGGGATCGAATCGAGTGAAGAGCATCTATTAAAACATCTTCCCATCGAGAAATAGGTAGTCCACGATCATTGAGGGCAAGTTGTATAGTCTTCCATACAGTTCCATTAAATCGTTCCACCTGCCCATTACCCTGAGGATTATAGGGTGTAGTTCTACTTGTAGCCACTCCATAAGCCGAAAGCCAAGTTAATTGTAAAAGAATTAAATTGTAATATAAGAAAACAAAGATAACCTAAAACAAGGCTTTAATTCACAGAATTGTACATTTTGAATTACAGTACTATTTACAAACATAACTATTTATTTAAAACATGTGATTATTATAATAACACCGCTCAGTTTAGTTTGGGAGCTCGTCTGCGTCGGTCGAAAACATGGACTGCTGGGACTGCACTATAACTGATGAGGAGCTGGAGCGAGCGTGTATCGAAGCTGAGAAGATGGAGGTGGAAGAGCAGCAAGAAACCAATTATAATTGGATCAACTGGAAATATGAACCACTATTGTATACACCGGAATATGCAGATTTGGACTGCCGTGACTTAACACCGGTATTAGAGCCCAATCTCTCAAACCACGAGGACAGGGTGATGTGAAGAAGAGTAGATATAACTTCAGTTTGGCAGACACAACCATGCGAGTATTTTGACTATATGGTACAATACGCATGCGACATGGATTACCTGGAGCAACATTACGAAATAGAAAAAGAAGAAACTTGGTTGCCAATTGAATTTGAACAGAAATACCTCCGGGAAGTTGAAAAGTATTGGTTCCCGGATGAACACTGGAGCAGACCGATGGAATTCATATGGTGGCCAGACGAAAGTTACAGGGACTTGATGCCGAAATATAATAAATAAAGAATAAACTAATAGTTTAATACATTACCATCCTTCCATCCCATCCTTCTCAGCAAAAACGGCCTTTCTAAAGCAGTGGCGGCTTGGCCCTGGGCGGCTGGTGGGTTAAATGAACGGGAGGGCTCACTTACTACCTACTAACTACTAAAAGAGCATTAAGGATTTTGTGTATTACCATTGACTTTGAATCTCTTTGAAGAGATTCAAAGTCAATGGTATTACACCTACCTTTGATTGCTATTCACAATTTCATGGTCTACAATATTACCAATATCCGCTGAATTCACTATTAAAATAATAACAATCACTTATCACCAACCCTGGTTACCCACTCAATGGAGTAAAAGAGACACATGAAACACAGAATGTTAACAAATAACCTCTTCTTTAGCTCTCATCCCTCACCGTTTAGGTTACGGTTTAGAGGTTAGAGAGATTGGTAGGTTGCTATGGTTACTAAAACGAATAAACAACAGTTGCACAAACATGAATCGTGCAATCATAACGGCAGCAAAGGTTCAGCTTCTTAATGCCCTAAACAGATTATGGTGGCTGCACTGATTACTGATGTGCGCGCGCATCTTCGGACTCTGCCCCAGACGGCGTATGACACAACACGGCAATGACGTCAGAGCACCCTCTCCACTGTCTGCTGGATTTGCCATAAGATAGCATGCGTTTGGATTGGGACGCTCTGGCCAGCGTCCGCGAGATAAACGCGCAACAGCAGTTGACTCCTAAATACTTTTGCAAAATATTTAGATGCTTATAGTTGAAATGAATTTATTATTAATGGTCAGTATAATAAAAATTAGTGGTTTTTACACATTTTATCGGATACATATGTAAATTAATTTATATCAGTATATTTGAAAATCTTCTGGGGGGGCGGCGTCCGAGAGTCCTTATGGGCCGGCCGCCACTGTTCTAAAGGCTACCCTAAACTTTTAGATTAATTAGAAATAGGGTGGAATACGGACGCTCGCTCGCGGGCGCTCTGGCAGACCAACCACAAAGGGTCATTGACCTCCCCCCCGGCTGGAAATGAAAAACTGAGAACCCCCCGATAAGGTGATTGACAGGTCCATTAGCGGACCGTTAGGGAAAGTAGACTCGGCACGGGGTCGTGGAAATAGACTCGGACTACGACTGTTTGGTCACGTAGACACTTTCACCAACAACCGGCGTGTTGTGCCTCCTCAGATTGGATCGAGAGTTCACAGGATGAGGAAGTTACAACAACTGTCTGCTGCGTGCATCGCTGATGCCTTCGATTCCTGGGGGGAAGTTGAAAGAGG
The DNA here is from genome assembly GCA_035578135.1 of Flexamia atlantica. NCBI lineage: Eukaryota > Metazoa > Arthropoda > Insecta > Hemiptera > Cicadellidae > Flexamia > Flexamia atlantica. The sequence goes on from JAQJVK010000367.1 coordinate 70,815, forward strand.
AATTGGACATCTGCTACCACCACTGCTACCTCGTGGCAAAACCTCCGGCCAATTATACGTGATTGTATTTTGCGGCAAATTATCCGTCCGATTGATCGCGATCGTCTCTTATAAAAAATACTCCGGCCGAATACACGCGATAGTCTTGTGCGGCAAAGTCTACGTCCGATTACACGCTATCGTCTCTTACGACGAATACACCGGCCGGTTATACACGATCGACTCTTTCGGCAGAAAGAGGTCCCGGAACGCCGTTCCGCCGCGTTCCACCGCAAATCAAGCACTGTCTAAACCTTTATTTGTTACTTTTACCTTTTTATTGATTAACTGATGGCCAAATAACTATCAACCTATTGTTACCGACAATCATGAATTTTTCTTGGTATTTAGGTCTAATTTAAATCATATACACATTTTTTGCCGTATTTATTTTATAAGAGTTGATCAGCTGGTCACCTGATTAAAGCAGTGAACACGTTCACAACGCAGAGTCTTTCCGATCTGCTCATTCATCCCATGTCAAGTCGTGCTCTCTAAATACATTGAAATAAAATAATTCTACGTAAGAGTAATCCAAAGATATAAAGTAACTAAGGCAGAACTTCCTTAAATTTAATTGAACGGAGGTTAGATTGCCCACCTTGAAAGGTAAGAGGGTAACGCACCATCAGCCGACACTGCTCCATTGCCTGTGAGTAGGCAATTTATCTTGCTCACCAATAAGAATAAATATTACCATTAACTTTCCTTATAAAATGGTTCCCTAGTAAAATTTTGCACAATATTGATTTTTTTTAGAAAATAAGTTAATTCGTAGTATTTTAATAGCAAAATTTGTATCATTTAGCTCATATAAAAAAAGGTGATTGTTTGAAGTCTTCACTACCCGATAACATAACTGAGATGCAGGCCTGTTTCAATAAGAATGTTTTTGAGACTGTTTTCTACTGTTTTTTGTATTTTCGATTGTAATAACGTGTGGGTAACGATAAAAAGTGAAAAATAATAGAGAATCGCTGTTTCAGACACTAGTACAACTGACTGTCATCCCCTGGAATAAGCCTTTATTCCCGTCAGGTACTAGAACATGCTCAAGAGTTGTTAATTTGAAAATTTTAACCAACAAATATTTAAAAACCCTTTATTATTATGATTTTTTTAATCAAAATAAATTTAGAATAGGCTCCAATTAATAATATCGGTTAAACCCATAATTTTTCTCAATCAAAGTTTATCGAGTGCACATGGTTTCCTTAACTGTCAGGCACATCAGGTGCGTTTACCTTAGTTGTATTCTGAGAAAATATTTAGAAATTAATGTTGAGCATTCGTTAACGCTTATGTGACAATCGCCTATTTAATAGGTGTGGATAAGTAATCGTCGATATGTGAAAGATCAAAGGTCAAATTTGGAAACAGAGATTTAAATTTACACTATATTATATCAACGAAATAATCCTCCCTGAAATTCTGAAGGGTATAAAAGGATTCAAAATCACAAATACATTGGTTCCAGGGCCGGATTTAAGCATAGGTGCCATAGGCGCGCGCCTAGGGGCCCGCGCCACAAGAGAGCCCGCGCCACAAGAGGGCCCGCGCCACACAAAAATATATAATTTTTTTATCCAGGAATTATCGTCGTTTGGTACTCAATAAACCTCGACCAAGAATAAAAAGATAATTAATAATTGTTATCCTAATTGAACGTGAAACATTCAATTGTTTAAATTGAATGCGAAACAACGTTTTTTAAGTACTTAAATACGAGTAGCAGACAGCTCAAAAGATATGACATCAACTCCACTGTAGGTCAGATGTTGCGGATGGCGCCGCTTTGTAGGCCGCAAAATTCTCGAAGTGGGGTGTGGGGAAAGGTCTGTAGTGGTGAAGAGAAGAGAATAATAACAGTGTTCAGGTTAGCTCAGTCGAAAATGTAAACAAATGTGACTTCTTTTGAGGACCGGAAACATAACCTGCAGTTAGTACAAAATTAATGTTAGCCAATCTGAGGAAGAATAATTATTTTATTCCTCACACCTCATTTTTTAAGCTATGTTTCATCCAATAGGCTAGTAGAGCTTGCAAAACCGGATATGAGTTTACGATTGAAGACACAAGTTTTGTATTATGAATGATTTGTAGCTACGGATTGATGCTGTATGAATCTGTATTTACTTACGTCTTCAATCCTTAAATAATTTAAGGATTGAAGACGTAAGTAAATTTAGATTCACAAGTTTTGGATCCACCACAGACCATACGGGAGCTAAGCAACATGACAGGATAATAATATTCATGGGAGTAAATTCAGCAGTTTTAATGGGGGGGCAAGATTTTCAGACCTCTGCTCAATTTTAACCCCCCTCCTCTTTAAAATGTGTTAGACGCTGTTTTGTTGAAAAATATTTGCCAAATATATGTCGGCCGTGAAAGGTCTGAGAGATTTACCGACAGTAATACGACCGATTTTCGCAGGTACGATATTGCGTAGCCTGGTCAAGAGCTGTTTGTTATTGCCATAACGTGACCGAGAAATCTGCTTGCTGCTGTAAACTTAAGAGGGTTTCCTACCAACGGCAGTTTTCGTTTTTATGCGACTAGCGGCGACTTTTGGAACTGCGGCTCCATAAGAGCCCATGTTAAATTTGTGCACTTTTTGCCGCGCAAACCGTTGCAGGGGTAAACGTGGTGTCATTTAGCGTCTCCAATTCTTAAAATAAAAGATATTCGGAAATAGCATTGTAAAGATAACGAGTTGCAGAGTGTTTATTGCTTCTCCAAAAGAGTTTATGCTCACTCATTAAAAAGATACATGGCGTTAAAGTTGGTCAACTTCAACGGAATGTATCTTCAGAATACGTTAACATGAACGATTTTGGATTAGCAATTAACATTCTACTACTCTTCGTCTTTGAAATGCTGTGTTAAAGTAAATTTTATCTTGAAAACTGCAGGCTTTAAATGACACCGCGCGGAGCATGTTTTAGGCATATTTTGGGATAGGTAGGGAACCCTCTTAAAGCAGGGTGTCAACCAGATTTCACATATTCATTTCCAACTTTTTTCTTACTTTTCCAGACCATTAAAAACCCGACCAGTAAAATCAGTAATGTAGCTTTTAAATCGATCACTTGAGCACTATCTCTGATGTAAAATACAGACGGCCGCAATGCGACTGACAGATTTACCGGCCGCGATATGTCAAAAGGTTTACCGACCGCAATGCGACCGAGAAATTTGCGGGCAACGAAAAGACTGCACGATTTTCCGACCGCAATATGACCGAGAGATTTGCCAGCCGCGGTATTATGACCGAAGACCGCGATTTGACCGACAAATTTGCCAGGAGCGGTATAAACGACAGGTTTAGATTTCCCGGCCGCAGTGTGGTCAGTAGATTTGACAAAAGAGCGAGAGACTTGTCGGTCGCGAAACGACCGAGAAATTTACCTGTTAGCTGCTGTATTCCGCAATGCGACCGACAAGTCGGGAGGAACTGAGGACAATGGTTAAAAAGGAGAACATGTCCTCCTAAAAACGGACAGTTGGGCACAATGGCCCTGGGGGCCCGCACCACTGAGTGAGCCTAGGGGCCCAAAAGTCCTAAATCCGGCCCTGATTGGTTCTAGAGAAGTTTTAACATAACTTGGCGTTGAGCTATAGAAAGCCCTTTTTACGTGATATAGCATGTGATATTAGTTGTATTTGAATTATTAACTAGGTTTAACTATTACCTCGTTATACGTCCTATTGACATGAAGACTTACTCGCCTCTAATAACTAACTGAAAAACACTACGATAGAAAAAGACCTCCTTTTATCGGAGAACAACAATAATCTAATGGTAGGCCTAAATATTTCTTGTTATCTATATATATAAAAGCCAAAACCCCATTGACTGACTGACTGACTGACTGATCACAGTTTCTCAAAAACTATAAGGGTTAGAGCCATGAAACTCGGCACAAATATTCTTTACCAGGCTCTAGGTGCGTACTAAAAGGATTTTGCAATATTTTGTCTCTAAAGGCCGTAAATATGGTATATTATAAAATATAATATGGCGGCCATTTTTAGCTTTCAAAGCTTACTTTCTCAAAAACTAAAAGACTTTAGGCCATGAAACTTGGCCACAATCATCCTTTAGATGCCAAAAAAAGAAAGGTTTTTAAAAATATTCTTTCTCAGAACGGCTAAATAGAGTATTTAAAAAAATTAAAATGGCGTCCATTTTAGTTTTCCCTAACTATGGATAGGATTGTTGTAGAATATTTTCAGGGAACAGAAAAGGTACGAGAACCAATCCACTGAAAGAATAAAATTAAAAAAATTAATGATAAACTTTTGGAACAATAGGTTTTTTGCCAAGATATTTACCTTCTACTTTTTCTTAAAGTTTTCGGTTTATTTTCAAAAACATGCTAAATTCAGATTGATTTTAAGTCAAAAATCTATCTTTAGCCACTTATTTGTCTTATATTCCGGGTTATCCTCACTCTCTATGGAAATGGGAGGAAGCTAATTCATACCATTTCCTAATCATGAGGGGAACATTTTTAGAGGAAGCGTTACACTTTCTCATTTTCATCTAGAGTGGAATTATCAGCTGTATCTTAAGGGTGTAATTGAAAGCCCATGGCGCAAATAAATCAGCCCATTTGTTAATTATTCCTAAGAATTGCACAAGGCATAATATAATTGAATTAAAATTAGCTATCCTTTCAGCGGGCGAAAGCTGTTGGGTATTTCTGCTAGTATAGTATACATTTTCTCCAAAATCTTGATCAATGAAGCTCCAACTATTCGAAAATAAACACAAATAAAATATTCATCACCTGAAATTTTAATCATGTTCAGAATTGTATTTAAACAAATTCTCTTAAATCAGGGTACAGTTCACGCATTGCGCATTATATGCGCTGGCTATGACCTAGTCAGCTGATTGTGTGGTGCCGGGGCGGGCGAGGGGGGTACTTTTCTGAAAACATTTTCTAAAACATCGCTGCTTATCGAATGTTGTGTTTACCAATATCATTTTGTTAAAAATATCATATGATAACGATTAGTAGCATAGTGGTCATAGCCGGAGATATACATGTGCGAACTGTAACTATAATTTTTGGAGAATAAAATTAAAAATAATATTGGACTAACGTACTGTGTTTAGCACATTCAATATATTTTGATTAGGATTTTTGCGGACATTTGCCATCACTGATTAGTAAAAACAAGTTTCTCACGACGTTTCGGGATCTGGAAAATGTACCAGATCCCGAAACGTCGTGAAACTTGTTTTTTACCAATCATGTGATGGCAAATGTCCGCAAAAATCCTAATCAAAATATAAAGATCATCACCATCACCAACAATGAATTTCAAACAAAGAACATTCAATATCTAAGCAAACCGGAGTGATTTAGAATAATAATTCAAAAATGCCTAAATTGTTTTGTTTTTTAAGCTGAATTAAATTTTGATAGTTAATTTTTTTCAATTAGTAAAAAAGGGTTTCTAAATCTTGGAAGTAAAATTTTATTTTGTCACACAAAAAACCTTCTTACGAGTAAAACCAATCTTGCTGGTTTTCGAACTCAAAGTCATGAATGAAGCTTTACAAGTTTGTTCCAAATTTCTTCAAGATCAGACCTTTTTTACAAAGATTATCGCGCCTACGGACAGGTATATACATATATATGAAAATGATCGAATGGTGTTTTTGGGGTCTAGGGACCTGAAAATGAAAAATAACATGGTCCCTCAGGGCTTAACTCTCACCATGCCGCCTACGGCAATAGCTACTTCCCTATAGGGGAAATTTGCTAAAAACACAAAAAAATGTAATTCAAACTTTTTTCCCAGGGTCAAATTAAAGAGAAAAAAATTAGGTACTTAAACCATGTCATTTCATTAATATGACTTTAAAAGAAGAAAACTTTTGGGGTTAGATTGCTACTTTCATGATTTTTTTTGGAATTGGTCGGCTTGTGGGGGTTGCCCATTAATTATTTTGTACTATCCTCCATACAGTATTTTATATATTGATTGTATCTCTTAAAACTTAAACCTTAAAATATAAGCAACCTTCTTATTACAGTAGAGCGCTGATTATCCGAACGTCGGTCATCCGAACCGTCGGTTAGCTGAACGCCAAGGGCTGAATCAAAATCAGTTACAATAACAACAAAATTTACCTTATTTGAAAAATCAGTTTTAAAGTTCAAAAGACAAGAAAGAAAACTAAACTAGAGTTTATTGGGTTCCCTATGTAATGTTGCTAGCATGTTATTGTGGTGGGGGGGGGGGGGGGGGGACTGAATAAGAAATCAGTCACAATAATAACATTAATCCTATGTTGCAAATATACTTATTAAAGCTCAAAAAGCTAGGGCCGAAAAAAGTAAATTAGAAGGTATGCCAGATCAGAAAGAAATAATTACATATACCAATGGGCACTATCATGAATTTATAGGCGCATGCTCTTT
>JAQJVK010000368.1:0-76362 GCA_035578135.1 Flexamia atlantica
AACTCCTGTTCCATCATGAGCGGTCACTTCTGACTGGCCTATGTGACTATTGTGCCACTACGGCACCTCGCTGTCTTTAGATCGCCGCACAGACTTATTGGCCCTTGGCGATGGGCAGTTGAGGTTTTTTTTTTAATTAAAAAAGACTAGTTTTTTATCCATCCTCTTTTATCTAACCTCAGTTCCACTAGGGACATTAGTTCCTTCTCTGCAACCTAGCAACTTTGGTTCCACTAGCAGTTTCACAAGAATTTTGCTGGATATTTGTCTCCCTTTTTTGGTTACATAACCGAACCAAACAACATACAATTACACGTTCTATCCAACTATTGCTCCATTAAGTCTTTCCTAAGTTTGTTAAATATTTCAAAATTAATAATATAAACCTATTTATACTATTATTAAATTGTTAAAAATGTGAAATAAAATGTTAAATGTTCAAAATTGCAGTGTCACACTTTAACTTTCCAAAGAATACGTGTCACTCGAAGTTTTTTCTTGATAAACAGTAAAATACATTTTTGCCATGGCAGTCATCCACTACTTTTTAAAATTTTAATTAACATGAGAACCTCTCATGTACTGTTGACGTGGTACGAACCGTTGGAAAAACAATTTTGTACCAAAACATTCTTCAAAAGAAGAGATAAAGTTTGTAGAAGTTAAAAAGATACAATATAAAGATGTAAAAAAAGATATATAAAACGATACAAAGATAGAGAATAAAATTTTTGCCACCACATTAACAATTATTAATGTGGTGGTACAGAAAAGCACTATTATTACGGTTGGTACAATGTGGAAGCCAGTTTCAGTTTCGTCAATGTAACCAACCGGCAGACATAATTAACACCTAACTCGTTTTAATCAGCTCTCTTTACGCCAGGGAAAACACTCCATTGCAGTGCAGTGTTTAATTTCAGTCGGTTAAATCATATACTATTTTTCAAAAAATCCTCCACAACGATATTTTGTAAATAATAATTAAATTTAATTATATCAAACATTTACTACGTTTGAGCATGCCATTAAATACAAATTCTATTATACTATTATATTATATCATACTATTATTGTCTGGCTATTATTTTAATAAAAAAAACAAAAAAAGGACTTTATGTCATTTTCCTAAAAGACTTTAGCCTCTGAGCTGCAAATATAATTGTAAGACTGAATCACTTACGTTTAACAACTGAATAATTTCCTCGTTCAGTCAGAACATGTTTCAATGTTAAAACATCGTCTTCAGCTGGCCGAAGATAAATGAAGTTTATTTATCACAATATTTTATTTTGTGGTCTCGTCATCAAAATTAAAAACAACATTTTTTAAAAGAAACATGATCTAACTGAACAAGAAAAGTATTGAGCTGTTTGACGTAAGTTTACAAAAAACGTAATTAACATTTTCAGGAAGACTCTATACCCGGCATATTGTGGATGGGTAAGGGAGGGTAGAGAAAATTACAGAGGCTGAAATTACAGGGCAAGCGTGTTATAACGATTAGACAACAAAAGTTCAAACAGAATTCAATTTACAAAAAGAGAAAATACATTTGGGACACGTATTTTTAAGCCTGAATCCCAAATCAATCCTATACAGGGTGTTTTTTAACTGTGCCCCATTGGGATCTTGTAAACTGTACATCTTACAGTAAACTTTAAATGGCGAACATTCCTTTGTTTTCAAAGTGGTTTAAAAATTAGTAAATAAAATTTTTGTAAATGGTCGCCATTTTCCAATATTGTGGACAACTTAGATTTTCTTATGAAATACTCTATATTTTATGGCGTATTTGGATTCTACGCTTAATTTTAAGAACTTATTACACTTTAACATTTTTTCCTTAACCCAATAGTTAAATGGATATAAGCCGTTAATGTTTTATTCCACCCCATTTGAATTACATTGCGTCCATTTTAACCGTGCCATCCCACGCTATCCATATGAAGTGCAAAACTATTCATTTCCATGAGTGAATCTCGACTAAAACCTATTTCTATGATTGAATCTAAACTAATATCACATTTTAAGGTAATTTAGTTCTTTGATATTTTTTATTTAACCCAACCGTTATCGATAAACCGACTACCGACAAGAATGCAATGCATTTCTTACGGGGAAAATCAAACTTAACGGCTTATATCTACTTAACTACTGGGTTTAGAAAAAAATGTTAAGGAGTAACAAGTTCTTAAAATTAAGCGTAGAATCCAAAAACGCCATAAAATACAGGGTGTTCCATAAGAAAAATCAAAGTTTTCCGCCATATTGAAAAATGACGGCTATTTACAAAACTTTTATTTACTTATTTTTAAACCTCTTTTTTAAAGAAGGTGGAAATGGGGAATTTTCCCCATTTAAAGTTTACTGTAAGATGTACAGTTTACAAGATCCCAGTGGTGACACAGTTAAAAAAACACTATATATAAATTTAAAAAAATGTGTGTGTTGGTATATTTCGGGTTACAACCAAAACTGCATGTAGAAGTTAAAATAGTGTAATAATTTCTTGATTTTAGTGTCAAATTAAAGCTTGGATTCTCATAATGTGCACTATGGTGGTTTGGTTTTGATATCTTTAAGGGCTTAGGCCCAGGATCGTCCTAAAAGGACCTATGTCAAGGATTTTGGAAGTGCTTTGAATAGTTGCTATGGTTACCATTAGAAATAGCTACTGTGGTTACTAAGAGAATGCAGCTCTAAGAAACAACAAGAATATGAGAAGAAAAAAATTCTCCCTGGCAAAGTCGGGGTTATCAGCTACCATTGTTATAAAACAAATTTTTCTTATGGCATTTATAATGCTTTTCAAGTAAGAAAACAGCCTCAACATTGTTTATTATATGTCAAAAATGACCTTAAATGTACGTCCTAAACAAAAACTTTTGTTTTCTTTAGAATGTTATGTAAAAAATCAAATACTCACCGCAATTCGTGTAATGAAATCACAATGTCTAATAAACGAGAAATAACCACCATAAATTCTTTACATGTTGTAAGACTTTGAATCATAAAAAACCTTTATTTTGACTTTAAAATATGATTATATAATTGGTTAAAATAGTTTAATGACGATTTAACCAAAGTTTAACAATCCAACCAAAGTTTATTAAATGGTTTTGATGTAATGACTTCACATGTTCATGTTGTTAACGGAAGCGATGGATTGGACTTGATGTACGGCAATGACATTAATAACGCAATAAAATATATAAATAGAGCTGTTTAAAAAATTTTATTAAGTTATTTTGAAAAATAACTAATTGCGTATAATGACAATAACTAACACCTTATATAAACGTAATGATATTTGAATTAAAACTCATTACAATTGAATTCAGTAATATGTTAGTTTAAGTGATATGTGAAGCTAGATCGACAAGCCTGAGTTAAACATGTATTATTTCAGTATAATATTAATAAATTTGACAATTTCATACGTCAATGTATATTCCCCCAACGCCACCCCGCTGTGTTCTCAGTTCGTTATTTCAGCCAAAGCTGTCAAGAGGCGCCTAGTTAACAGTCTACCAGCACAACGAACAGTTAATTTTTCCAAAAGCCATCAACGTAATGAAACTACTGAGTTCATGGCCTCATCAACACTCGCAAGAGTTTTTACTCGTAAAACCAATATTATCATAAAGGTTTTCATACGTTCAGAGTGTTATGGCAATATAATTTCAGTTAAAGAGCTTCATGTGAAATATTGACAGAGGCCTGCATCACAACATCAAATAAATATTGTTTACAATATCGTTATAAAGATTTTATTTGATCAATCAAATGTCAAATTTTTACTTTGAAAATCACTTGGACTAGATCATAGTAAAAACTATTTTATGAAATACAAGCTGATAACCCCGGCTTTGCCCGGGAGATTATTTTCTGCTTGTTTCTCAGTGCTGAATTATGTTAGTAACCATAGTAGCTATTTCAAATGGTAACCATAGTAACTATTAAAAACTTCCAAAACCCTTGACATGGTTCCCTTTCGGGTGATCCTGTGCCTAAGCCCTTAAAGATATTAAAACCAAACCACCATAGTGCACATCATGAGATTCCAAGCTTTAATTTGACACCAAGATCAGGTATCTATGACATGTAGTTTTGGCTGTAGCCCGAAATAAACCAACACACAACTCTTTTATATATATAATATTGATATATAAAATATATTGATTTGATATAGTAATAAGGACCTAAGATTGTCTCACACCAAACTGATTTATTTTGTCTTTCTGTGCCCTCTGTGAATTTCATACACTTCGATGAGAGACTAGGCTTAGCTTAGATAACTAAATATAACAGAATATTGTACAATAAAATTAACCCTTTTTGAAAAATTTGTTCCTTGCATCAGACAATCAGATTTTAAATATAACTATGGTCCTTCAATGCCTGGTTTTACGAATGTCTGTATGTGTTTGAAACATATTTGTAAACAACTTTTGATTCCCTTGAGGTATCAACTTCAAACTTAATAAGTTCTATGCTGTTAACGATTACCTACTTAAAGACGATTTTCTTCACTTTTATAGGTCTCATCCAAATAAAGAAACTCCTTATACAGAGCCTTGTCTATCAACTGCTCCTCTGATTTTGTTTTAAGTCTATTGATCTGATGGATTTGATTTAGGTTTTGGGATTTTATTTCGGTTTTAAGATTGGCCCGATTTTCCCCATACAAATTCAGGTTGGCACTCAACAGTTCTGAGGTTGAGGTTCTTTAAAATATGCTAGAAATACTATACTATATTTTGTATTAGTATTGTTAAATATACTGTAGTTTATATATTTTATAAACTACAGTATAAAATATATAAATATTTTATACTGTAATATAAATATTATATTTTAGTTCAAATATTTATATTATTTTAAATCATTTTCTGCTTATTTATTAAAGTATGAAACATAATTAAACCAGTTCAAAATCGCCTAATCCTGGAAAATATATTTTTATGTACGATCAATCCATAGCTTTGAATTCTATTACTTAGGTCAATAGAAGTAAGTTCAATAGTTCTTAGTTAAAAGAACTACATTGCACCCCCTCATATTGCCACCTGTCAAAGTAAGTGGGCCGCAAAAATACAACTATTGCGTGTTAAGTAATTTAGTGTATCTAACACCTATGGATGTACCTATAAGTGTATTTGAAAACAAATATGAAGCAGGTTTTCTAACACAGTTGAAAATAATCACAAAAGTCAGAAAACGTTTTAAGCATGACTATTAACATCAATATTTTAGATGACTATTGAAACATTTAGGTAATTTCATTGCGATAGCGTGATCCTTTCTTTTATTATTAAAAGCTTTGTTAGTTTTCAATTACTATTATTAGTTTTTAATTACTTGAAGAAATTAATATTGAAATAAAAAGAATAGATTACTTTTTACATTATTTCTTTTGAAATGTATTTTAAAACATAAATTTTAGTCAAGTTATACTTTGAAAAAAAATTTTAAATAAAAGAGGAAAAGATTATAAAAACAAGAAAAAACGGGAGACAAATGTTTAAGCGAGAGATCATAAAGAATAAACAGCCTCATTAGAAAATGAGAAAGAAAGTATCTGCTGTAAAACTGTGCAGCAAAATCTGTCTCTAGTCTTGACACCTATTGTTGATAAAAATACACCTAACCTTAACGTGTTAGTTTTCAATACCGTATATTAAGAATCTGGCTATTAACCATTTTAGATTAACCACATTGTAGCCTTAATAAATCAATAACATATCAATATCAATCATTGATTTTCACATTCTCTATTTTATATATACAACAGAAAACTTGTAAAAGTCTGAAGCATTTCCCAATGTCTTACCTACACCTACTTATCATGAGGTGATAAAGTAATTTCATTAAAAAAAGTCTGTGTTTTTAGTGGATTTGGGCAATTTACTAATTTTCACTGATTTAAATAAAAGGTCCTTTTCAAATAGGAAATACCAGGTATACATATAACTTTTGGGTTTAATTTAAAATTAATTTTTTAATTGCTAATTAACTAATAACATATTTAATATTATTTTTAGAGTGCATTGCTTAGCAACCACTAAGTTTAAAAATTAACCAAAGTTTTTGTGAAAAAAGTAATTTTCATATCTCTAGGCTACTGATGAAAGTTAATTGGTAACGCAATCATTAGGCTTTCAATTGGTATTGAACAACGTGCATATAGATAAGCGGAAGGCTACAATTGAATCCAAATAACAGTAAAGAGGGAGAGCCAAAACGAGAATCAATGTAAATTATCCTTCATTTGGGAACATGATAATAAAATAGAAAATTTAACTTCATTATTCGCAAAACTGGCCGGTTTAGGGTTAAAATAGCGTTTACGCGCGAGGTGCAACCGAGAAAACTATCAGATCCTGAAATGGGACTTTGTGGACAAATAGACACCTTTAAATTTCCTATTTAATTGGTGGTTGATGCGTTATGGCAAACCCTCATCAAACTGTTTCTATTTGATTTACTAGTCCACAGTAAATGGGTAAGATGTGCAATATAGCGGAAATGTCAGAGAAAGGTCACCCCCCCCCTCACTCCGGCGCGCCGGCCTATAACCCTCCTCCCACATAATATGACAAACTACTGCCAGGAGCTGTACATTACCAGTATATTAAATTTGACGCCCCTAAGTTGGAATGTCAGAGGAGTCATAGTAAGTCCTATTATCCAGGCAAGTTTGAGGGAGAAACGTAGTTTTAACTTTGACTTTATTAATGTTGTCAAGAAGGGTGGGATATCATATGAAATAATCTTATAGCTCATAATATCTTACCACATAATGTGGGAAATCCTATTGGTAGATACGTTACATGCTGTGAGACAATATTTAAAATTCATCATCGGCTAAAATACTGTTTGAAAATTATGAGATATGAAACACTTTTAGCTTTGCGTTAAATGCTGTTGATACAGTTGGACATTTTAGGTTACTTTTCAGTTTTCCACATTATGGTCCATGTCGCAGTTTGTCATACCGCCAACTATTTTACAAATGCAAAACTCATTGCTTATAACGCTTTTGGTAAACTGAAGAATCGAAGGTAGTCAGAAAGATCCTAAGCAAGATCTTTGCGAAGGCTTTAGTCAGGACTCAGCTTTCATTTATTATAAGTAAAAATGAAACTGGTATTTAGTCTTGGATGACTAGTTTTCACCTTATCAAATTAAACTAATCATACAACCTGTTACAAAATTTCAAATAGATTATATCCACTCAAGAACCTTTCCTAACTTATGATTGAAAATATGATGATTTATGATTAATTGCATATCATCATGAAAGTTTCTTACATGTAATTTAGGTTTAATAAAATAAACATACTGGTGTTAATGAGAAAATCTGACTTTAGTATTCATAATTCTATTGATAATTTTGAATTTATGACTCATGAAATTAAACATCTAAAACATTAATCGAAATTAATTGTTGTATTAGTGATGTAATTAAGTTTGTTATAAAAGGGCACATTCAATTTTAAGATGAATGAATGTGTTGTTTTGTAGTAAGATAAGCTTATCTCCAATATCCTTGGAGGCTTCTCTGCTGCAGTGTTCAATCTGATCGGCTTTGTGGAAAATTGATAACAATCTACCAGCGTCGTTACATTTCTTTTGTGTATTCCACAGAAAATACATTCCATGCAATAAATTTACGTAAAATATTGTTTTTAGCAAATTTCCCCTGTAGGGGAGAAGCTATTACCGTAGGTCTCATGGTAAAACCTAGCCCGAGACCATGATAACTTTTCGTTTTGGGGCCCCCAGAAGCAAAAAACACCATTCGTTCGAATTTATATATCTATATATCCGTAGAGTGATATATAAAATATCTAATGTAAAATAAAAATAAAAATAATCTATATATAAATATATATATATATATATATATATATGTGTGTGTGTGTGTGTGTGTGTGTGTGTGTGTGTGTGTGTGTGTGTGTGTGTGTGTGTGTGTGTGTGTGTGTGTGTGTTTGTGTGTCTGTGAGCACGACAGCGGCCGTAAAAATGGTCCGATCTTAATGAAATTTGGTGCAGACATGTAAAGTGGTAATCCCTCGGACGAGTTCGTAAACCAGCCCGATCGGACGACCGGAAGAGGGGGTAAAGGGGTATTAACCCCCCCAATAATGGGGGTTTTGAATTTTTTACGTAGAAAAATAAAATTTATCCAATTTTTATTGGCACCGTAGAATTCAGCTAAAAATCAAACAATTTAGTATTTCGAATCACTGCTCTATGTCCATTGGTTTCCTAGATATTGAAAATGGTAAACGCAGTACGTTGTCCCAATGTTAACCTTATGGGAAATAAGTAAAATTCTATATCTCGGTTACTTCTCAACATAACTTGATAAAACTTGGTAAATAGGTTCTTCTAGTTCAGATCTACTAAATATTGAATTTAAACCACCCAGTTTTAATATACCTATAGCAGCAAACCTGCATACTCATTCCCCATGTTATACTTATGGAGCTTACCAAAACATGTCAAATCTCGCTATGTTAGATTGAAATATGTTGTTTTGCATTTGAAATTCGCTTAGTATGCAGGTCTGCTACAACGAGGGTATTATGGGAATTACGAAGGAAAATTGCATAAACATCTTGTAAACGAGCTTTTGTAATAAACAAAATATGATAAATAACTATTATTTTACAACCAAATAATGTAGCAAAGGCTCTATGACGTGATGCAAAAATGCAAATATAAATTTAGAGACCATTTCAGGATGTTGAGGTTTTTTAACTCCTTCAAATGCAACTTTTACATCTGTACTAATCAGTTAATCAGTACTAAAAACAGCTCTAATTTGAAAACCTTTTGACTATAATAAATGTTATTTAACTACCGATCAACTAAAATTATTGTTAAACAAAAATTTTATAAATGCAAAACAATTATGGTAGGATTTTTTTTACTTATTTTGTTTACAAAGTTTTGTTTACAAAATAGTCAGATAAATTATTTTCATCTTTAATGCGTTTATTTGTTTCAAGTCTGGCCTAAGCGTTGCAAAATAATATTAGTTTTAAAATTTGTTTAACAGACATTTCGCTATACTATTACTATAAAAAAGTACTATGTTTTAGCATAATATTATTGACAAAAAATTGTAATTCCGGTATATGAATGTATTTATTTATTTATAGTTCAATGTGATTTAGAGAAATCACGGTAAAATACTCGGCCTCCGGGGAGAATCTAGTGTCATAAAGATGAAGTCACTTCTTTAATCCCTCTGGTCTGGCCAGGAACGATGCCCGGTCACTTTTCCTCTTCTAGTTTGCTTCATCCCCAATGTCATTAACGTTTGAGTACGGTCCAGTGAAACTTCCATTAATATTTGTAGAAACTTAATTACTTCTCTGAGAAACTAATAAGTCATCTTTATATCCTTTTCTGCCCTATAATATTAAGTAATAATTTGTTTGTATAATTATTTTTATTTTAGTACTAATTTATACTTAAAAGCTTAGCGGTAAAGGGCTGATTTCAAAATCCGAAGGTATTTTCGATCCGCTTTATCGATCCTAACGTTATGAAAGAAACATGAAGGTTGGACCTGGTCAGGCCGTGGGTAGATCTAGTTTTAACTAAAAATAACTTATCAATAAAGTAAACTACGCTATAAAGTACGTTATAAAGTATGACATATTATCCCATAAGATGTATTTCATACTAAACTTTCTCGTTTTAAGAGAAATTACTAAACATATAAATTATATGAATTCTGAATTATTTATTGTATTGTTCCGATGATGGAAAATAAATACAATTTTATTTCACGTTTATTTCTCCTTATATATTTAAAACTTGGTATGTATGTGGCTTTATAAATTTAAGTTATATTTATAATTGCGTGAAATTTACTCCATTTACACCTCCGTGGCAGTAAACCTGCATACTCATACCCTATGTCATTCTATGGAGAACAAGAAAAAAATCAAATCTCACTATTTTGGATTGAGATTAGTTTTGAACGTTTCAAATTTGCTCAGTATGCAAGTCTACTGCAATGGCATTTTTATTATTTTAATGATAAAAGAAAGTCATCTGATTATTAGTTTTAAATCGTTTGCTGATGGGTAACTCCTCGATGAGCTAGCTAATAACTAAACCAGTTACTGAAACTTGACATCATGAAATTGACCGCCACTTTAAATTATTTAACGGTATATAGATTCTAAGATCTATTTAGAAGGAATAAAATATATAGTAGTTGTTTGATAAACATAAAATTTAGAAAGATTTAACTGAATAATCCGTTCATTATGACAATAGTCGTTGAAAATTAGAAATACAAAATATAAATAAGATTATGAAAACCTTGTTTACTGAGAAGAGCTAGTAAACTAACAAAAAATTGCCTAGAAACTTTGCGGACTTTATCAGTTCATTCACTACATGGTGGAGTAGTTGGTGGTCACTACAGGTATGAGCGAAGATTTATTACCCATCATTAAAATGGATCTACTTTTACGGTAAGTCAAAAATACTCGCCGATTCAGATTCAGATTTTTGGTGGCAGGAATTGGACTGGAGATTCATATTCCGAAAACGATAAAAAGTAATAATAATTGTGACTTTCTTCCGGCTTGCCGAAGAGGCGACAAAGACTTTTACTTTCTGCCTCCACTGTAGTCACTTCAAAAAATAACTGATTCAACACTTACCGATAAACTGAATCTAAGTCGTCGTGCACTCTGGTTGTATAGTTATACCGTTCTTATTGGCACGTAATTAATTGTTTAAGTGACCTAGGAGTAACTACAGCTCTCTGTATCCTGTTTAGGGTTGCCATAATTTTGTTTAGTGAAATATGTTCAATTGAAGGGGTGGGGGGGGGGGTTCAGAGTACTTTATAAAGATTTGAGGATTAGGAATATAAAATAAAAAGATAATTCAGCAAAAACAAACATTTTGACATTTATACATCCTTTTAAATTACGTTTGAATGTATAAAAAGTTTTTATGACAGCTCTACAAAACATAACAATACCAAAATGTTAAGTAAATTATGTGTAAAAAGTTTAAGTGACAGACTTATTTATGTCATATAAATTTGATTATCCTACAATATAAACTTTTAAATTGTGGTTTGAAACCCAGTAACTTAACAAATACTTCATACTTAACGTGGAAATAGGACTTTTCCACTAAAGCATTGTTTAGGTGAGAGACTTTTGAAATTTTATAATTTATTTTTGAGTGATGTACTTAAGGAAAGGAAATATTTATTGACTAAAATACTTAGAAAACAACCGAGCGTAGTTTTGTAAGCAACAAAAGCTCTTTGTTTGCGCCGCCATTGTTGGTGCGGAGCGGTGAAGTCGGCGGCATAAAGCTTTGAACATGTTCTCACTGACTGTGAATATTGTTTTGGCTCGTGAGAAAGCGCATCGGAAGAGTTTTACTGCGTTTTTTAAAGTGTGGAACATTTTATCAAGTTGTAAGTGGCGTTTAACTTTGGCAATACACTTATTTACTATTTTTTTTCTGGATAAAACATCAAATTATCAAAAACATAAACTATCAAACTCGACGACGCTTTAATGGAATATAAATTTATAACTTTGAAAAATGTTAATCGTGTGCATTCTTGTATTAGTTTTTCATTTATTTTTAATATGTTTATTAACAGATACCATCGAATGAACGTAAACAAATCATTCCCATAATTATTTTAAAATAAATTTTTGAAGCCGCCGATTCAGTGCAAAAGCCATGTTTAATCTGATCTGAAATAACAAAGATTGATGGTAGTTTCTAAAAGCACCAGGACCATTGTATATAGTTTCCGCACCATTCAAAAGTAAGAAGCCTTAAGAGTAAGAATTAATTTACTCTGGTTGATAAATTATGGTTAGAAGTGAATTTTGTTTCTGTATGATAGTATTCTAAGTCGGTAATATCTTCTTAGCAGTATATCAAATATAATGTATACTGTTTAATTTCTTATGTATACTGCTTATATGATAAATATATAGAAATAAACATATCTAATTAATAATTTGTTTTCATTGAATTTTGATGCTACTCGTTAGCAGAAATGTATTGAGGATAAGTGTTGGAATTTGACTGTGAATCATATAATTGAGATTGCCTAACATAGGCCCTATTTTTTATACAGGAGGAAATCGGGAAAACGCAATACGGGAAATACGGGATTTTGGGAGACATTTTAAGCAATAATTCCTTGCACCTGGAAACATTTATAATCTATACGTTTTTATATTAAATTAACTTTGTAACTTATAAGCATTGACGTAGATATATATTTAGCAAGGGGTATTTTATCGGGGAGGCTTTGGGGTTAGGAAAATACCCTAATGAAAGGAGGTCTGCGACTTGAGAAAATTTGATATTGGAACTGTGAACTCAGTTTTAATTGCATAACAAAGCATTACAACATACAGTGAAGTTACATATCAATCTGGATCAATTTAAATTAATACGTAGTCAATATGAAAAATTCTGCTTAGCTAGGGATTTAGAAAATATCCTTTACACAGCAGCGGTATAAATCCGATGGGAGAATATGTAGACTTCCCTCCAACTTACCAAGAATTTATAGTTCTGGACAGCCAGATTTATAGTACTGGCCATGGTGTAAGGAAAAAATTACTGGCGGGTGGTAAAAATTGCAATCTTCCAAAGTGTCTGCTAAAACACATGTTTGGCCGAACTGTCAAAACTTGGTTTACATTTTGTTCTATTTACACTACAAACGTATGCACTGCAATATTTTACCGAGAGTTTTCTAACGAAATAAAAATATCTGCAACATATTTGTGCAAATCAAGGCCACTCTATTCATCAGCTGGTCTTTTTGTTCTGACAACCTTCAAACGTCAATTATTTCCTAAGTTTAAGAACATATTTCCGAACGCATTCCAGAATTAAAGGAGATTTTTTTGTGTTTTTATCCTTCTTATTACTAAAAACTGACTTTGACCAAGATTGTGAAGAAGTTGGTGTAATAAACTAGTTTGTTTCCATTTTCGATGTTAGGCCCATTCAATACGGGCGTTTCTATCACATCGCATTGTCTTTGTCGACGGGAGTATTTTTTGTTTTTTGATCGGTAATTCTGAGTAACTCGAATCTCAAACGACCAACCATTAGAATTATATCCTATAAATATGACTAAAACAAAAACATTGAACTAATCTATTGATTCATTTACTTCTCGGGCCTACAAACTAAAGTAAATTCGATGATTTATCGTAAAAATAATATTGAATAACCTCCTTGCTATGGACTAGCACATACTGAAATTCTCTATGGAATCTTTTGTCGTTGTATTTCATGAACTGTATTGACCTTGCATGAATTTATCATTAATTGCACGTGTGGTTGCAGCAATGTTTTCCGGACCTAAATACACTCTTTTTATTCCTAGGAATTAAAAGCTGATGTACTCGATAACAGCCGACTCTTTATAGTCCTATGACTATAAAAGTCAAAAAGTGCCGAGTACGTCGTAATAATCGAACAATATTCATTCGATTACAAATAATCGAAACATTCATTGTTATTATCGAAACATTCATTGTTGTCAGTTTAATCAATTTGTGAAACTCGCTCATCTCACCAATCGATTATTACAGTTGGATTTTTTTAACTAGAAGCTGTTAAGACGAGGTGGAATATCTTTGGCAATGCACTTCTTTTGTTTAAAGTAAAATCAAATGTTTCTGTTTATATTGTAATGCCTTTGTTTACAATACAAAAAAATAAACAATTGGATGAAATGGCTTAGAATATTGTTTGTTTTGATTAAACCTAACCACAATATTTGACAGGTAGAAACATGTGATTATATTACAAACAAAAAAGTTCATCACTAAAGATATTCCTCCTCATCTTGACCGCTTCTAGTTAAAAAAATCTAACTGTACATGCGTTCGATACGTCGATAGTTGTTCATTGTTGTCAGTCTACCTTAACACAAATGAAACAGAAAATCAGCTGATTGCTTCAAATAGCAAGAACAAGACGGTGGCATCTTTTGAAGGCATCTTTAAAGGTAAACAAGCTGTAAAATTTTGGTTTTCTTAAGTAGTTTACGTATTGTATTGAGCAATATAACGAAAAATATAGTTCATCACACGGACCTAAAGTTGCTTTTCGTTACTCGGTCATTTTTCAAGTTCGGTAAAACTTGACCTTGCACGAAAAGCGTCACTTTAAGTCCTTGTAATGAAATATACTATTCATGTGAAAAGTACCTTTATATAAAACAAGTACCTTGTGATTTATTTCCTAAACATTACTGATGTCACTAATTTCGACAACAGCGCACTCACTCACCCGCCGATACGGCTCCCAGAATTATAGTGACTAATAAAAATAATAACCCTCTGCACACACTATTCATCTTAAATGAGTGCAGAATAACATTCTAAAAACTTATTTTTTTTTTATTCCTCCGACAGCATTTTTTCTCAATGATTTTTTAAAAATGATCAGTGTAGACACCGTATAAGCTAGGACCTTGGGAGCCAGCGTGATGGATATGGTGGTCCATGCCTAATTCTTTATTCAGGCTCAGATTATTTCACGTTTAAAACTCTGAGCAACAACAATAAATTGTCAGTTATGTAATTATCTCATTGAAATAAACGTTATGAGTTAAGTTGTCACGTGGTCATCAGCCTAATTGACAACGTTTACCTAAATGGGTTATAATAGGCTTCGAAGTTGCTCAGTTTAGGACACGGTGTTTTATATTATTCATTGTTAGCAACATGTTTAATTACGTATAATTAATGTTTCTTAAAGTATGTCATGTAAAATAAAAAATAAAAATTAATTTCAGTAGAGTATTATTCTTTCCCACTCGAGGCTGCTGGCTGAATCTCATATTACTGAGAAAAGAACACTTAACAGTTTAAAAACGTTTTCATAGAGCGACTCTGATTCCGGCGCTGACAGTTCCACAAATGAGTTCATAAATTGGTCGATAACAGAGAAACTGCGAGGAAATTGGCTTCGTCTTAAATTAGTTCCAGTTGGTTCAACGGAGGGTTGGTACTTTATGGTAGTGCCTTTCTCTTTCAAACGATAACTTATTTGAATGACTACCAGTTGAATGCTAGCCTTTTAAAAGTTGCTCTCTTATTGGTACATATTATATAATATGAATATAAATAATATATTTACTATAAATAATCTTGCATTTAGTCTTTCGTTACTATAACTTTTTAGTAGTTTAAAATAATTAAAATTTGACAACACATATAGAATAAAAATAAATTAAAAATTGCAATGGCAGTCTAAAGTAATTAGGCGGAAAACTCTAAAATGGACATAAAACCTAAAGTTTTTGTTGTTGGTAGATCTATCAATCATTTGATAAAGTAAATTGGGTTTGTAGCTTTGTGTGAGCCAGAATATTAAAGAACTTGCAAACAGTTTTTTAAACGTATTAGACCCATAATTCTGGAACTGAATTTGGTTTTCTCCAGACTCGTAGAGGCCATGTCCTTTTGCCTTCTACCGGAAGTGATGATATTATGAACATATGCCCTCACATATGGCGTCAAGGTTCCTAAATCTAGTTAACATTATTTCACTCCTATTCGCCTTAAAATACCCCTTAAGGTCGGCGTCTAATATGGAAATATGGTAATGTACTACAGAATATATTAATTGACAACAGTTAAATTAAGAACTATGGGGATCGATAGGGGTGGTGGTGTATATTAGATTCCTTCTTGAATAGTATTTAATTGTTCAAGACGATTCAGTAAAAGTTAATTACAGCCATCACTGCACAAATATAGTTTTCATCACTTCAAGTGCTCGAAACAAATCTGATAATTTGCATGTATTTCAGAAACTATGAGATATATTAAGCTTTGTCCCGTAGTAGTGACGGGAAAATAAATCATTGTTCGGAACTGGACATCGGAAATGAATGGGCAGAGTCATCACCAATGATGGATGGACTGTCGCTGCTTGTATCATTGACTGCTTGAGGTGCTTCCTTCTTTTCACTCTAGTGATATTAATATTTATACAATTCTCATTTCTAATAACACGCTGTATCTGAAACGTCTCAACATCTCCAGGAGCTAGTTGATTACAATTATAAATATAAACCATGATGAAAGTTGAGTTTGAGAAGCAGTTTGCTCAAGGACTAAGTCTGTTCGACTAAATTAAAGTTTCACTGCACTGACCACTGGCCTCAGATATAATAGATTTGTTAGATTCCGTCTGAAGGTTTCTACCCCCTGTGGGCTATATGATCTGCAGTGCTAATCAAAAACAAAAGTTTTGATGTCTGTGATTAAAATAGTAGTGAAATATTTTTGCTTTGTTATAATCTGTGTATTTTTTTCACGACTTGAAAGAGAACATAACAATAGCCTCTAAGTAAAAAAATATCAATATTAGCACGAGCTGTTCTAATGTGGCGGTAAAAAGAAAATTTCAGAGTTACGTCTTTATGAAAAAGTTTCAAACGTTCACCTTCTTTTTAAATTCAAAATAAATTTTGGTGTTAGTTCCAAAGCAGTAATAATTAAGACAATAGACTATCAAATTGTAATATATTGCAGTAGGACTTCAATACATTACACATTATACACTACTTGAAACGGTGACCAACAGGTAGATATTTTAAGCCAAGAATTAATTACATGATGCAGGATGACTGTGGCACAATTTTGTAGTTTTGTTACTGACTAAGACCGACATGTTCCTCAGACAGGACTGTTAACTAAAAGCCCAACAGCCAATTGCAACTGGGGAACCTACAGTTTAATAAACAATCTGATACCGGAGATTGGTGAAGGATTTAGGATGAACCCTGAAAATTAATACACCAGAACTATATTGTGCTAAAAGAGGATTAGCACTACCATGTTTTCCATCAGAAAATCAAAATACATATCATACGTTTTGAATTTATAAAGCCTACCAAGAAGAAAGAATCGATTTCTTTTTATGCTAAACGCATGCAATAACACTGGCCTTTATCCTCTATACCGCAATATACTCGGTTTATCCGGCATTATCTAAACTGCGACGTCCACTAAATGAGGAGCCATAAGCAGCTTTGCGTGACTCCCGGTCGTTTGTATCGACTGCCACCTTGTAATGGATCCATGCAAATTACAAAGCAGGATAAGTGCCAGTCGATGCCGATACCGCTAGTCTCTAGCCCGTGCCAGCGATTTCTAAGTAATGAATTGTGGTTCTGAATACTCGTTATTTCTTCATTAATATTTTTAACAAGAGAGTCGATCTTAAAACGATCACTAGTGAAACAACCTCCTGAAAAACATTCCTTTGATGTTTAGTTTGTGTGTGGAAGATTTAGACACAAGCGAGGATGGCGAAAAAATAACTTAAACAGCCTTTTCTTTGCTACAATGATGATTTTAGTAAAGAATTTAGCAAATTTAATAGAGTGGAATTTGATAGTTGGAAACCCCTGAAACAAAAAGGTAAAGGAGTTGAACTTTTTAGTGAGTACACGCAAACAAAAATTTATGAACAGACATCTGAATTTTTCAAAGAAAATTTCAAAATTTCAAACATCGAAGTGATTGGATTGTTTATTGGTTCAAGAGGAACGCTGTCAAAATTCTTTGTAGATTTTTGGAAAACATTTGGTCTGGACAAAAAAGTATTAAAAGTTATTGTGAATGAAACTTTAAAAGGCTCGTTTTATATAATAAGAAACCATTTATATAAGCAATTTTAAATTTTTAGTTTTAATGTAATGTTATGTATTTCTGTGTCTATAGGCAACCCTGTAATTGTAATAGGGCAGACGGATTTATTTTTGTAATAAATAAATTATTTTCTCTTTTTTTCTCTCTACAAATTTATCACAATAACCTAATAATAATATTTAAGAATAATATAATCATTTTCAGTCTGTAACCCTTAAATTTGGTGGAAATCAAGTTAACGTGGGAGAGATAGCAACAAGTGACCTACATAATCGCTTGCAGCGTTCTCGGTAACAAGATTGAAGATAACAATCTGCTATGTGATTCCACATTCTGAGTGGAATCCCTCGTCGCATCTTTACTGAAGAGAATACTTCTGCATTTCGTTGATTATTGGAGGGTTAAAATTGCACATCCCTACAGACTAAAATTGTTGTGTAGAACCTAAGAACCTTTTAAATACAGCTATCAGTGAACATGGATATTTCACATCAGGTTTGAGTTTATTTCAAGTTTTCATTCCTATTTATTATTACTCATTTTTTTCTGCAAACTCAAAAACGTTATGTACTGTACAATTTCGTAGAATCTTTGGAAATTGAGAATAGGCCCTAGCTGTTTACACATTCATAGGCCTAAGCAATTAGCCGCTCTCTGTAGAGCGTAACCTTTATGGACATTTTAATAAAATCACATTTATAGATAGTCTGTGTTGTAAAAAGAAATTCTGTGTGAAAATCCAAACCATTTACTTCCCATTTCGGCTTGTGTTTTCCTGTCATTAAGCTTTAAGAGACATACCGTGTACTACTTAAGAGTATAATTGTATCGTGATGAATATTGACTAACCACCCTAAACATGATTCAATAGGGTAGTCCAAAGTTTCATTCTATGGTGTATCAAAAAGAAACATATTAAAGTTAAAGCTAAGCAAATGAGTGATTTATGATCTTTGTATACCAAAAGAGTAAGTTATCTGTGAATCATCAAACAAAAAAAATTAGGTACCTTCCCTCATGTTTCATTACAAATAATCTGCTGTATTACAGAACAGTTCTAGAAGCCTTGAACGGTTCCTTGCGTGCCGGTTGCTTGTTCGTATCGGTTGCCTTATAATTGATACATCGAATAACAGCTAGAGCCACATCGCGGCAGACACGCAATCGATAAGTGCAACTTGATAACCGGGCGGCGAGTTGTGGAGATGGAACGATAACGACCGCCAAGGCGAATGAATAACTTAGAGAATAATAATATGGATGACAGATATTCTATCTTTCTTTTCCTCTCTCTTTCTACACAACCATTTAATAAAAATGTAATGGACGCCTTAGTATTCTATGCTGTTCTATGCTATTTTCCGGCGTATAAGTCTATAATGTTAATTATGTAGTAGGCAAAATATATTAGGTTTTGGTAAATATCTGCACACCTGAACAATGTTGCTTATTTTCTGTACTAGCCTAATTAAAAACATTCGGCGCGTTCAGCCGCAGTCACCGATGAATAACCGATTACCATAGTACTTAAGTAGGTAGAGTAGGAGTCACCTATGTTGGCCAAAACGAAAGAAAACAAACTATTATCTTCTTACGAACTTAAGCATAAAATCCAGCTGTGCTGAAAACATAGCTAGCGAACATCTGTTTTAGTATAGCACTTTTGCAGTAAAGAAAAATTACTAATGCAATTTTGCAACTGGAAGTTCTCGTGCGCAACTTAAAATATTACTGATGGGCTTTTTCAAATCAAGTTTGTATTAACACGGAGAGGATGTGCCATAGATGTGGCATGGTTAATAGACTTAAGTTTTCTTATTAAATAGTATGTATGATGAAAAATAGGCGAGTTTATGAATAGCCATTACTGCTTGCTGCAATTCAGTATTTGACAAGAAAGATTGCTTCATATTGTGTTCAAAACCTATCAAAATTGGTCCAGGAAAAAAACAGGTAAACAAACTAAAATAAATGCCAATCAAGAAATAGAATCAAATTAATTAAACTTTAGGCTAGTAAAAAGATTGAATGAAAATATTAAATTCTAAAAATAGGTGATATTGTAAACATGTTATAATATATACTTTTGTATACCAAAACAAAGTATCGGTTATTAAGATTACCACGAATTACAACAAAACAATATTGTAAACAAACGCAACGTGGCGATTTGGCAGTTCAGAGAAAATGTAAACAAACACCATGTGTATCCAACAATGTTTTCAATGCGACTTGTATACTTGTATACAAATTTTTATGACATGACTGGTACATGCTTTGGCCAACTTAGGTGAATCCTACTCTACTATGCGTCTGCGGCTGAACGTCGATGGGCTGAACGCGCCCAATGTCCGACATACCGTGCCAGAAACATGTTTTACACACTTGCATCAAGTTCGAAAGTTATTTTTTCCTCCCTAGCCTTTAAAGATAATTTTGAAGTCTTGAAGTGGATGGTTTAATGAAATGTAAGATCTTACCTCCTTTTAATCTTTATCATCCTGTACTCCCTGCAAAGATGAATGATAAATTGATGTTTGTACTATGTAGGACTTGTGAGGAAACTTCAAATCAAGGTGATTGTGTTCATGAGTGTGAGGAGAGAGCTTTAGTGGGTACCTGGACTATGGATGAAATTAGAAAAGCAGTAGAAAAAGGCTATGTAATATTAGACATGTATGAACTGTGGGAGTATCAGATGGTGACTTTTGAGGAAGCAGGGTTGTTCACTGACTTTATAAATAAATTTCTAAAGTTAAAACAAGAGGCATCAGGGTTTCCAGAATGGTGTAAAACTGAAGAAGACAAAGACTTGTATGTTTCCAAGTTCTTAGAGCATGAAGGGATTCAATTGGAAAAGGACAAAATTATTAAGAATGGGGGTTTGAGATCACTTGCGAAGCTTATGCTAAATTCATTTTGGGGAAAATTTGGACAAAGAGAGAACATGGAAAAAACTTCACTTGTTAGAAACTCTAAAGATTTATTTGCATTGTTTACTCAGATTGGATTAGTAGTTAGATTTATTGAAGCTATTAATGAAGAAGTAGTATTAGTCAACTGGAAAAACTTAGATGAGGCTAGGGAGACATTGAAAACTGTTAATGTTGTAATTGCAGCCTACACTACAGCTCATGCCAGATTGAAATTATATGAATATTTAGAAGCTTTAGGAGACCAGGTCTTATACTATGATACCGACAGTTGTATTTATTACTTCCGGGAAGGTTTGTACAGAGTCCCTACAGGAGATTACCTTGGGGAAATGACAGATGAACTTGTAGAGTATGGCCCAGGTTCATATATAACTGAGTTTGTCTCTGGGGGACCTAAAACCTACGCCTACCTTGTCTGGTCAACTAACAAGCAAGCCCTTGTCTCAGTCTGTAAAATAAAGGGTTTAACATTGAATTTAAAAACTTCTAAATTACTAAACTTTAAGACATTGAAAGATATGGTTCTTAGCGAAGTTCCTCAAATTATAGAAATTCATGAGAGTAGAATCAGGAGAACTAAAGACAAAAATGTTGTAACTACCAATGAAACAAAAATGTTTAAAATTACTGGTTCAAAAAGGAAATTAGTTGATGGATATGATACAGTGCCTTATGGATACAAAAAAACAAAGAATACAGTAACATAAACCAGGCATGTACACCACCAAACATAGAGCTCATATACCTCTTAACACATGCTCCAAAATGTTAGTCTGCTTTTAGCTGTGGTACTGAGCGGATGTACTAGAGCTGCTCTGTCGCTATAATAATATACTTGTATTTGCCATGGCAGTCTTTTTGAAATTTTTGTCCAAGACAAAGCTAAAGGAAAACTCTAAATTTTGTTTGACCTGTACAGAATATAAGTTTCAGTTAACAGGTTCAATAAATGTTTTTGAATGGCCTTTGACATTTTCAGAACAAATAGTATGTCATATAACACAGAATTTGACATCTAAAGCTTTTATACAAATAACAATCAACCATGGTGATACCTCAGGAAATATTCCATTTTTACAGCTAAACAAACTAACACCGGCAGTTTTTGATTATCATTTTGAAAAAATATTTTCTCAAGTTAAGATGCTATCAGATATTATAACTTTGGAAGTAACTGTTGTTACTGTTCCTAGCTGCTACCTTACATCTTAGATGAGTGCGGTAACTCTTAAATGTAATGTATAAACATCTTGTTCTCAATACTGAGGTCATTCTGTCTTGGACAGTGCTCCTGAGCAGACGTGTTGACAAGGTATTAACAGTTTAAGTGTCTCCTTAATTGTTTTATAATGTCTGCTAAATATTGTAATCTTAATGAACATTTAGTCTTGGTATTGTTTGATAGTGAAGGTAACCCTTGGTTTAAAGCTAAGGATATAGCTAAAGCCTTGGGGCATCTTGAGGTTATACGGGGGATTAAATCTTCTTTAAATGGTAACAGTATAAAGATTTTTAAAGATTTTCCAGAAACCCAAAAACAAGGTATCAAAAAACATGATGGTAGAACCTATTTTGTTGATGAATTTGGATTACTAACTTTGATTTTACGTTCTCCTAATCCTGAAGCAAGAGAGCTGGTAAAAAGACTGTTTCCAAAGAAGTTTTATCTTCCATTTATTGATATTAAAGATTCAAAGTTACCTTAAACAAATCTAATGTATCCCACTGTATGAGTGTGAGTGTGTATGTGAGAAGTTAGTAAGGCTTAGTCTTGAAAGCTTCTGTTCTGTGGACAGACACCCACATTTTGGCTGGGCTAATCCCTGGTAAGTCCATATGTGGATGGCGGGTTGGCTTAGTTGCCGTAGAAAATGATTTCCCGCGTCTGCCACAGACAAGGACTTGATGTCCGGTGTGAATGAAGGTCCCTGGCGTGGTGTAAAAGCCCGTAAACCTTGAATGAAGGTCCCTGGCGCGGTGTAAAAACCCGTAAACCTGAATGGTGTGTGAATGTAGGGCAAAGTTAATAGTTTGGCTCAGAACTTTAAAAATTCTGGGTCATTCAATTAATATGCCCGGTGGGATATTGTTAGATTTCAAAGATAATGAGTAGCTTTCTTTTTAAGCTTTATTGGGTTTGTAGAATGTAAAATCAATTGTTTGAGTCAAAAAATATAAAAATCCTCTGTTGGTCTCAGTAAATGGAGAGGTTACAGGTCAAAATGAAAGGGAATTATCCCCAGTAAATGACCGAGTGCCTCATACATAATGAACAGACCAACAGAGGCCAAAAAAATAAAATAAATGTTAGTGTGAGAGATAGAGCTTATAATTCTATCCTCACCCCAGAGGTTAGGCCTACAGGGGATGCTCTGGGTTAACAAAAAGAGTGCGCCGAGGCCCCTACGGCATAGCCATAAAGGCTTACCGTGGTGTGGAAACGTGGGCCCTAAAAATTTGTTGACTTAGAAGAGTTCAGTTAAAGTTATTGTGGGATGGCTTTAGATATTGCTTTTCTGAAAAGAGCACTGAAACGGTGCTCTCTTCAGTGAGCGTTTGCATATGCGTTTGCGTTTGCATGTTTGTTTGCGTTCGCATATGTGTTTGCATGTGCTTACGTTTGCATTGCGTTTGCTTTGTGTATGCTTTACGTTTTTATTGTGTTTGCTTTATGTATGGTTTATGTATGATTTGTGTATGCTTTATGTATGCTTTGTGTTTGCATTGCGATTGTATGTGTGTTTGCGTTTGCGTGATGTGTTTGTATATGCTTTGCGTTTGCGTTTGCATGTTTGCGTTCGCATATGCGTTTGCATATGTGTTTATGTTTGCATTTGAGTTTGCATATGTGTGTGTTTGCGATTACATATGTATTTGAATATGCGTTTGTATGTGCGTTTGCGTTTGCGTGATGCGTTTGTGTATGCTTTATGTTTATTTTTACCTAACTTGACCATGAAAACCCCGTCTATCAGACGGGGTTGAGAGATAATGAAAAATTGTCTATTGTCAGTTTATGATTATGTAAAGGAGAAAAATATCATTCCCCTTTAAACCATCAAATATATTTATTTATTAATGGACCTTATTTGTGTTGTCACTTAATGTTTTCATCTATCTCCAGACGAGTTCGTTTCTGACTCGAACTGAACCAATAGGGTTGCAGTTTTCCGACTTGTTGACTCGTTAGGATCCGAGTTCGTGTAAGTTCGGTAATCTCCGTACGAGTTCGTGTCTAACTCGGGTTATGTCATGGAGGCCAACCGGTAGTCATTGTGTTTCGTATGGACCGGAAGTAGAGAGCACCGAATCGGTGCTCTCTTTGAATATCTAATCTCATATAGTACTTGCTAAAGAACCTGGCTCATATGAGTCTATCTACCAATGGAGTTTTGCCTCTAAGAAGTATAGTATAAAAGAATTTATCTATAATAAATAAATGTTTTAAATAAAATACAATAGTCAGGTTAAGTTAGGATAAAATAGGCCAGGTTAAGTTAGGTTAAAATAGGTCAGGTTAAGTTAGGTTAAAAGAGGTCAGGTTGAGTTAGGTTTAAAATAGGTCAGGTTAAGTTAGGTTTGACGGCGGCGGTCGGTCAAACCGGAACTTGGCATTGAAGCCACCAATGAAATATTAATTAGTATTACTGTTATTGCTGATGCCAAGTCTCGGTTTGACCGACCGCCGCCGTCAAACCTAACTTAACCTGACCTATTTTAAACCTAACTCAACCTGACCTCTTTTAACCTAACTTAACCTGACCTATTTTAACCTAACTTAACCTGGCCTATTTTATCCTAACTTAACCTGACTATTGTATTTTATTTAAAACATTTATTTATTATAGATAAATTCTTTTATACTATACTTCTTAGAGGCAAAACTCCATTGGTAGATAGACTCATATGAGCCAGGTTCTTTAGCAAGTACTATATGAGATTAGATATTCAAAGAGAGCACCGATTCGGTGCTCTCTACTTCCGGTCCATACGAAACACAATGACTACCGGTTGGCCTCCATGACATAACCCGAGTTAGACACGAACTCGTACGGAGATTACCGGACTTACACGAACTCGGATCCTAACGAGTCAACAAGTCGGAAAACTGCAACCCTATTGGTTCAGTTCGAGTCAGAAACGAACTCGTCTGGAGATAGATGAAAACATTAAGTGACAACACAAATAAGGTCCATTAATAAATAAATATATTTGATGGTTTAAAGGGGAATGATATTTTTCTCCTTTACATAATCATAAACTGACAATAGACAATTTTTCATTATCTCTCAACCCCGTCTGATAGACGGGGTTTTCATGGTCAAGTTAGGTAAAAATAAACATAAAGCATACACAAACGCATCACGCAAACGCAAACGCACATACAAACGCATATTCAAATACATATGTAATCGCAAACACACACATATGCAAACTCAAATGCAAACATAAACACATATGCAAACGCATATGCGAACGCAAACATGCAAACGCAAACGCAAAGCATATACAAACACATCACGCAAACGCAAACACACATACAATCGCAATGCAAACACAAAGCATACATAAAGCATACACAAATCATACATAAACCATACATAAAGCAAACACAATAAAAACGTAAAGCATACACAAAGCAAACGCAATGCAAACGTAAGCACATGCAAACACATATGCGAACGCAAACAAACATGCAAACGCAAACGCATATGCAAACGCTCACTGAAGAGAGCACCGTTTCAGTGCTCTTTTCAGAAAAGCAATATCTAAAGCCATCCCACAATAACTTTAACTGAACTCTTCTAAGTCAACAAATTTTTAGGGCCCACGTTTCCACACCACGGTAAGCCTTTATGGCTATGCCGTAGGGGCCTCGGCGCACTCTTTTTGTTAACCCAGAGCATCCCCTGTAGGCCTAACCTCTGGGGTGAGGATAGAATTATAAGCTCTATCTCTCACACTAACATTTATTTTATTTTTTTGGCCTCTGTTGGTCTGTTCATTATGTATGAGGCACTCGGTCATTTACTGGGGATAATTCCCTTTCATTTTGACCTGTAACCTCTCCATTTACTGAGACCAACAGAGGATTTTTATATTTTTTGACTCAAACAATTGATTTTACATTCTACAAACCCAATAAAGCTTAAAAAGAAAGCTACTCATTATCTTTGAAATCTAACAATATCCCACCGGGCATATTAATTGAATGACCCAGAATTTTTAAAGTTCTGAGCCAAACTATTAACTTTGCCCTACATTCACACACCATTCAGGTTTACGGGTTTTTACACCGCGCCAGGGACCTTCATTCAAGGTTTACGGGCTTTTACACCACGCCAGGGACCTTCATTCACACCGGACATCAAGTCCTTGTCTGTGGCAGACGCGGGAAATCATTTTCTACGGCAACTAAGCCAACCCGCCATCCACATATGGACTTACCAGGGATTAGCCCAGCCAAAATGTGGGTGTCTGTCCACAGAACAGAAGCTTTCAAGACTAAGCCTTACTAACTTCTCACATACACACTCACACTCATACAGTGGGATACATTAGATTTGTTTAAGGTAACTTTGAATCTTTAATATCAATAAATGGAAGATAAAACTTCTTTGGAAACAGTCTTTTTACCAGCTCTCTTGCTTCAGGATTAGGAGAACGTAAAATCAAAGTTAGTAATCCAAATTCATCAACAAAATAGGTTCTACCATCATGTTTTTTGATACCTTGTTTTTGGGTTTCTGGAAAATCTTTAAAAATCTTTATACTGTTACCATTTAAAGAAGATTTAATCCCCCGTATAACCTCAAGATGCCCCAAGGCTTTAGCTATATCCTTAGCTTTAAACCAAGGGTTACCTTCACTATCAAACAATACCAAGACTAAATGTTCATTAAGATTACAATATTTAGCAGACATTATAAAACAATTAAGGAGACACTTAAACTGTTAATACCTTGTCAACACGTCTGCTCAGGAGCACTGTCCAAGACAGAATGACCTCAGTATTGAGAACAAGATGTTTATACATTACATTTAAGAGTTACCGCACTCATCTAAGATGTAAGGTAGCAGCTAGGAACAGTAACAACAGTTACTTCCAAAGTTATAATATCTGATAGCATCTTAACTTGAGAAAATATTTTTTCAAAATGATAATCAAAAACTGCCGGTGTTAGTTTGTTTAGCTGTAAAAATGGAATATTTCCTGAGGTATCACCATGGTTGATTGTTATTTGTATAAAAGCTTTAGATGTCAAATTCTGTGTTATATGACATACTATTTGTTCTGAAAATGTCAAAGGCCATTCAAAAACATTTATTGAACCTGTTAACTGAAACTTATATTCTGTACAGGTCAAACAAAATTTAGAGTTTTCCTTTAGCTTTGTCTTGGACAAAAATTTCAAAAAGACTGCCATGGCAAATACAAGTATATTATTATAGCGACAGAGCAGCTCTAGTACATCCGCTCAGTACCACAGCTAAAAGCAGACTAACATTTTGGAGCATGTGTTAAGAGGTATATGAGCTCTATGTTTGGTGGTGTACATGCCTGGTTTATGTTACTGTATTCTTTGTTTTTTTGTATCCATAAGGCACTGTATCATATCCATCAACTAATTTCCTTTTTGAACCAGTAATTTTAAACATTTTTGTTTCATTGGTAGTTACAACATTTTTGTCTTTAGTTCTCCTGATTCTACTCTCATGAATTTCTATAATTTGAGGAACTTCGCTAAGAACCATATCTTTCAATGTCTTAAAGTTTAGTAATTTAGAAGTTTTTAAATTCAATGTTAAACCCTTTATTTTACAGACTGAGACAAGGGCTTGCTTGTTAGTTGACCAGACAAGGTAGGCGTAGGTTTTAGGTCCCCCAGAGACAAACTCAGTTATATATGAACCTGGGCCATACTCTACAAGTTCATCTGTCATTTCCCCAAGGTAATCTCCTGTAGGGACTCTGTACAAACCTTCCCGGAAGTAATAAATACAACTGTCGGTATCATAGTATAAGACCTGGTCTCCTAAAGCTTCTAAATATTCATATAATTTCAATCTGGCATGAGCTGTAGTGTAGGCTGCAATTACAACATTAACAGTTTTCAATGTCTCCCTAGCCTCATCTAAGTTTTTCCAGTTGACTAATACTACTTCTTCATTAATAGCTTCAATAAATCTAACTACTAATCCAATCTGAGTAAACAATGCAAATAAATCTTTAGAGTTTCTAACAAGTGAAGTTTTTTCCATGTTCTCTCTTTGTCCAAATTTTCCCCAAAATGAATTTAGCATAAGCTTCGCAAGTGATCTCAAACCCCCATTCTTAATAATTTTGTCCTTTTCCAATTGAATCCCTTCATGCTCTAAGAACTTGGAAACATACAAGTCTTTGTCTTCTTCAGTTTTACACCATTCTGGAAACCCTGATGCCTCTTGTTTTAACTTTAGAAATTTATTTATAAAGTCAGTGAACAACCCTGCTTCCTCAAAAGTCACCATCTGATACTCCCACAGTTCATACATGTCTAATATTACATAGCCTTTTTCTACTGCTTTTCTAATTTCATCCATAGTCCAGGTACCCACTAAAGCTCTCTCCTCACACTCATGAACACAATCACCTTGATTTGAAGTTTCCTCACAAGTCCTACATAGTACAAACATCAATTTATCATTCATCTTTGCAGGGAGTACAGGATGATAAAGATTAAAAGGAGGTAAGATCTTACATTTCATTAAACCATCCACTTCAAGACCTCTTTCTAAGCATTCTTTATTTCCAATGTAAATCTTTGGATGGCCTACAGGATATTTACAATATTTATTTACATATGGGTACAAAGAGCAAACATCTACATACTGGATTGTCTCTCCCTCTTTACACTTGTAATATGATTTTATGTTATCTGTCCTACCCCCGAAAAATGCATCTCTAGCATTTAATGGTAAAGTATTTAAAATAGAAAGTTTATCCAAATGATTTAGTTTCTGATCCTTCTTTAAATTGTTAAAGTCACACTCCCACATCTCTACAACTTCCCCAAGCTTCTCAATTTTAGATTTGGTTTTCTCATAACGCAAATGTAATGTATCAGAGGGATCCTCCTTCAAAGGAGCCTCTCTGTTGTAGGGATAACATTTTGGACACCCATGCCAATAGCACCCATGAAATTCATAAATATTCTTCCCATCAAACCCATCAACTTTCAACCCCTTAATTTTGACTTCTCTCCCTCTGCCTGCATGTTGAATTTTTACCCCACGCTTTTCCTCTTCCCAAGTCAGCCACTGTAAAGCCAATGCTGATTGATTGTCAGTTAGTCTATAACCATTTTTAGGGATCAAGCCAATAGTATTAGGTTTTAAAAAGTTACGGCGAAAAACCAAGTTACAAGCACTTGCTATAGTGATTGATTCTAGAAATGGGTCTACATTACACTGTTCAAGAAGTAAAGCTCTAAATTTAATACAGGCTTGAGCCAAGATTTCAACATCTGAGATACAATACTCCAAGATTTCCTTTTTAAAATCAAACACATAGTTTTCTGCTACTCTTTCATCATACCATTTCTCAAAGTCATTGTGATTTTTCTCAAACATAGTTTCAGGACAATAGTACTTTTTGTCAGGTATAGGACCCACATAATTTTGATTAGCAAGAGTGTTGAACAAGTGGGGAAAGTAACCCTTCTTTCTCTCGGGAGGTAGGTCAAAAGCTTTAGGGAGAGCAGAAAGAGACATAGGAAAGTAGCTCAATGAATCAACAAACCTTACGTTATCTACTTCAATTAGTATCAATTTTGTTCCCCGGGGAGTGATTTTTGGTGTAAACTTGGTTTCTTCTATGATATACTTTAAAATAAACTGAAAATCAAATCCCTGTCCATTATGGGCGATTACACAAACATGTTTAAACTGTTTCCTCACTGTCATTACATAGTTCATAAACTCCTTAACAGGGTCTTTTTCAAATACTTTTTGTCTCTCTGAGCAAGTTTCACACTCTCCTCCATTGATACACTTAAAACAATACTGTTGAGACACACATAAGTTAACCTTGTGAACATTTTTACTAGGATCTGAGGCCAAAACTTCATCCTGTCTTGTTTCAAAATCAAAGAAAATAAAGAGAAAGTCTCGGTTCTTTGGACTTCTCCGGTCAACTTGTATATAGCACTGATGTTTTGGGTCTTTAAAAGCACCACATGGATTACAATAAACCTCTCCACAAACATGAACAACTTTGCGTTTAGTCGGGAAAACTAGCTTTTTACAATGTTGGCAAAGCTGTATAGTCTTACAAATCTGCCCTTGGTGAGCTATAAAACACCGTTCATTTCTGAAAAAACGTTTGCAAAACCGGCATGTTATGCCTCCATGTTCAAGCTTACAAGGTGGGGAAATAGAATGACAGGAAGAACAGCAATTTGTACACCTATGCTCACCCTTATGATCATAGGGAAAATGACAAGCTTCACAAAAATAGTTACAAACAAACGCAGCAGTTAAATTAGTAATGACATTATAGTGACCATCATGAAACAAAAGGTTAATTTTCAATTTTGCATCATCATTTCCACCGGCAAAATATACTTCTCTACCTTTACTATCATAATTATATACTGTTATTCTGTACTTTTTTAGATGAGCCTGGAATTTATCTAATTCAGGGATACCAGCTCCTCCCTCTGGTATTTCAACTTGAGACTTAGCCATAAGTTTCTTAGCTCTTAAAGTCTGCCTCAATCCTTTATCCTGACGAATAGCCTTGTATTGAGGATCATTTTTAGCATAAGCCTTGCCTACCACTATAGCTCTAGGAAGACATAGGTTATCTTTGTTATTAATGACAACTATACCACGCCTTGCCTTACACTCTTCCTCAAAAGTATTAAAGAGACCAGGTCTTACTCTACCACTACCAACAGGAACATTTACCCTTGAAACATCTACTCTAAAAGTATCAGATGAAGTAATGTTTCCAGAGTTACTTTGAAGTATTCCCCCAAAAATTTGCCAAATATCATCACTAGTTACTTCAGAAGCTAGCCGCATGTTAGTATACCCCGGTTCCTTACTTTTCAAATTGATAGACATTAGTTTAAAGCCAAGATAGTCTGTAGGAGAAGCTTTAGATTTCTCCCTTTCAACTATTTTATCAAGCCCTTTACGTATCCAGTCAAACTCACTCACGCCTTTAGGAGGCTTAGTAAACTTAAAAGTAGTACTAAGACCATACAGTCTAAATTTTCGATTATAAGTTTGTTCTTCGCCAATAAAAACAATTGGTTCCTTAGTTGGAGAACTCTTCTTAGAAACAGACTGCATTATTTAAAGTTAATAAAAACAAATACAGCTATTAATAAAATCAGGCAAATACACCAACCTTAGATTATAAAAAGTCAAATTTAAAAATATACTTAAATTTATGCAACTCAAAAGTTAGTATGTTATCTCAATATCAAGAGCAGAGCAAAGGATGTCTACACTGAACAGAAGTCTAGAGCAGAATGAATAACTGAGCTAATGGTAACAGGTATATAAGGTAGTACGTACCGTACAGAAATCGGTGACTACACAAGTCAAAAGAACAACTGTACATATTAATACAAGGAGGTGACTACACAATCCAAAAGAACAACTATACATGTCAATGCTAGTAAACTGACTACACAAATCAAAAGAAAAACCATTTAAAAGCTACAAGAGCAAAGTTAATTATTAAATATCCATTTCCCTTTTGGTCAATAAATGTTAATTTTCCCATGAATATTTAAATTGATGTCTTAATACCTCAATATATAATAAAAAAGTACAGACTAAGGTAGCAAAGACTCAAATGTACCCATATACAAGTTTTAAATAAAATTCAATAATTAGTTTCTAAGCTATAGCATTTTAATTTTTTACCCCTTCAATTTCTGTGATGCAACCCGCATCACCGAGCTTAAGCCTTAGCATAGGTTGACATGTACCTATATACCAAGTTACATTAATATTCATCAACTAGTTCTTAAGATATTAATTTTTAAACATAGCGCCTTCAATTCTCTAGATACTCACCCATATTACAGGGTATAAGTATGATTTAAATTGTAGCAGAAGTTAACAAGTATCCACATACCAAGTTTTATCAAATTCGGACCGGTAGTTCTTGAGTTATTAAATTTTAAGTTTTTACATGATAATTGCCCCTTCATTTTTCAAGATGCAACCCGCAACATCCTAGTTAAGACCTGTCATATGTGTCAGTACCGCCTGGGGGGCACCTACACTACGTAGTAGGTGATTTTTGGCCTCAAAAATGACATAGGACT
Source organism: Flexamia atlantica (assembly GCA_035578135.1). Taxonomy (NCBI): domain Eukaryota; kingdom Metazoa; phylum Arthropoda; class Insecta; order Hemiptera; family Cicadellidae; genus Flexamia; species Flexamia atlantica. Next base: position 31,984 of record JAQJVK010000368.1, read on the forward strand.
TACCGTTTTCAAGATATCGACGATTTTATATATTTTTTGTCATATTTGAGAAGAAAAGGAACAAAAAGAGGGGGTGGGTGGGGTTAGCGGGGAGTGTAAGTTTATGGAAAAGGTAGAAGAGGTTAAGAAGTACCTAAATACCAAATTTTAGCTATATTAACTAACCCATTCCAGAGTTATTTAATTTTAAGTAGAATTTCATATAATATTATAACATTACAAAGGACTAATGTAACATACCCAGCATACCATATAGTATACATATGTCTTTTAATACTCTATGTGATTAACTGCACTTTCTATAGTAACACTATAGGGGAATAATGTGACATAACATATAGTATTATTTATATAAATATGAATGTTTTCACTGTCTACAGTTGCCAACACTGGTTACAGTACAGGGGGGCGGGGGACGGGGACAATGACGACATACTTCCCGTATGTCTTTTAATAAATATCATGCAAGCTAAAAGTACAGCAAGAACAAATAGCTTATCAGTCAACGAAACCACCAAACAGGATACCGTACTTCCTGTCGATAGCTGAATCAATACTGAGTCAGTCTTGAACGCAATGTGGTGTTTAGTGCAGTGTTTCGGTTATTCGCTCGCTTGTTTTAAAGACTCGCCACCACCACCACCGCCACGGTAGCATGACATAGGAAGTACGTATGCAAATACATATGTAATAGGGGTAGTATGACGTAGTATGTTATATGTACTATATACCTGTTATAGTATATGCATTTTACTCTATGCTGTTGGCAACACCGGTACAGGGATCGGGGGCGGGGGACGGGAGACGGGGGACGGGCAACTTTTAATACTCTATGTACACACTACACTATAGGGAATAATATGACATATTACTATCTCTACAGTTGTAAGTACATATGTAATAGGGCTAGCGTGACGTAATATTATAGCACTCTATGGGGTTATACTCTATGCCTATAGGGGGTTGGCATGACTCTATGTACTATACTCTATGTACTTTGAGGTTAGGTACTTTCCCGCCATTTTGAGGTTAGGTTAGGTACTTTCCCGCCATATGGGCGCCGCCATCTTGTTTCCGGTTGACTTTCCCGCCACATGGGCGCCGCCATGACACTTCCGGGACCATATCGGGGCGGGGACTACTAATAAGATTAACCATATGTTTACAATCTCTACTATTTACTCAAATGAATAGTGAATAATGATATTTATTCCAATAATATAGTGCGATAATATAGTACTATGTAACTAAATAAACAGCTCGGGTAATTTGTTGGGCATATATTATTTATTTCAGGACCATACAACATTTAATAGAATGCTAATGAGTGTTAATGGATTTTCATGGGTCAAATCGGTAGCTGGTATTGAATAAAATTATGATTATTCAACATGGGGTCTGCTGCTGGTAGTGTTCTTGGCAGTGTGGCCAATGTCTATATGATCAGCGCTGATGTTGCAGGATGGCGGCCAACATGACAGGAGGCTTGGAGAAGGTGAGTGGCGTGTCGCCGGTGACGCTGAGCGAGGACTGGAGCAGGGTGGCTCGTCTGCTGCTGGTAGTGTTCCTGGCAGTGTGGGCAATGTCTACATGATCAACGCTGATGTTGCAGGATGGCAGCCAACATGACAGGAGGCTTGGAGAAGGTGAGCGGCGTGTCGCCGGTGACGCTGAGCGAGGACTGGAGCAGGGTGGCTCGTCTGCTGCTGGTAGTGTTCCTGGCAGTGTGGGCAATGTCTACATGATCAGCACTGATGTTGCAGGATGGCAGCCAACATGACAGGAGGCTTGGAGAAGGTGAGTGGCGTGTCGCCGGTGACGCTGAGCGAGGACTGGAGCAGGGTGGCTCGTCTGCTGCTGGTAGTGTTCCTGGCAGTGTGGGCAATGTCTACATGATCAGCGCTGACGTTGCAGGATGGCGGCCAACATGACAGGAGGCTTGGAGAAGGTGAGTGGCGTGTCGCCGGTGACGCTGAGCGAGGACTGGAGCAGGGTGGCTCGTCTGCTGCTGGTAGTGTTCCTGGCAGTGTGGGCAATGTCTACATGATCAGCGCTGATGTTGCAGGATGGCAGCCAACATGACAGGAGGCTTGGAGAAGGTGAGCGGCGTGTCGCCGGTGACGCTGAGCGAGGACTGGAGCAGGGTGGCTCGTCTGCTGCTGGTAGTGTTCCTGGCAGTGTGGGCAATGTCTACATGATCAGCGCTGATGTTGCAGGATGGCGGCCAACATGACAGGAGGCTTGGAGAAGGTGAGCGGCGTGTCGCCGGTGACGCTGAGCGAGGACTGGAGCAGGGTGGCTCGTCTGCTGCTGGTAGTGTTCCTGGCAGTGTGGACAATGTCTACATGATCAGCGCTGATGTTGCAGGATGGCAGCCAACATGACAGGAGGCTTGGAGAAGGTGAGCGGCGTGTCGCCGGTGACGCTGAGCGAGGACTGGAGCAGGGTGGCTCGTCTATTGCTGGTAGTGTTCCTGGCAGTGGTGGGCAATGTCTACATGATCAGCGCTGATGTTGCAGGATGGCAGCCAACATGACAGGAGGCTTGGAGAAGGTGACCAGCGTGTCGCCGGTGACGCTGAGCGAGGACTGGAGCAGGGTGGCTCGTCTGCTGCTGGTAGTGTTCCTGGCAGTGTGGACAATGTCTACATGATCAGCGCTGATGTTGCAGGATGGCGGCCAACATGACAGGAGGCTTGGAGAAGGTGAGCGGCGTGACGCCGGTGACGCTGAGCGAGGACTGGAGCAGGGTGGCTCGTCTGCTGCTGGTAGTGTTCCTGGCAGTGTGGGCAATGTCTACATGATCAGCGCTGATGTTGCAGGATGGCGGCCAACATGACAGGAGGCTTGGAGAAGGTGAGCGGCGTGTCGCCGGTGACGCTGAGCGAGGACTGGAGCAGGGTGGCTCGTCTGCTGCTGGTAGTGTTCCTGGCAGTGTGGGCAATGTCTACATGATCAGCGCTGATGTTGCAGGATGGCGGCCAACATGACAGGAGGCTTGGAGAAGGTGAGCGGCGTGTCGCCGGTGACGCTGAGCGAGGACTGGAGCAGGGTGGCTCGTCTGCTGCTGGTAGTGTTCCTGGCAGTGTGGGCAGTGTCTACATGATCAACGCTGATGTTGCAGGATGGCAGCCAACATGACAGGAGGCTTGGAGAAGGTGAGTGGCGTGTCGCCGGTGACGCTGAGCGAGGACTGGAGCAGGGTGGCTCGTCTGCTGCTGGTAGTGTTCCTGGCAGTGTGAGCAATGTCTACATGATCAGCGCTGATGTTGCAGGATGGCAGCCAACATGACAGGAGGCTTGGAGAAGGTGAGCGGCGTGTCGCCGGTGACGCTGAGCGAGGACTGGAGCAGGGTGGCTCGTCTGCTGCTGGTAGTGTTCCTGGCAGTGTGGGCAATGTCTACATGATCAGAGCTGATGTTGCAGGATGGCAGCCAACATGACAGGAGGCTTGGAGAAGGTGAGCGGCGTGTCGCCGGTGACGCTGAGCGAGGACTGGAGCAGGGTGGCTCGTCTGCTGCTGGTAGTGTTCCTGGCAGTGTGGGCAATGTCTACATGATCAGTGCTGATGTTGCAGGATGGCAGCCAACATGACAGGAGGCTTGGAGAAGGTGAGCGGCGTGTCGCCGGTGACGCTGAGCGAGGACTGGAGCAGGGTGGCTCGTCTGCTGCTGGTAGTGTTCCTGGCAGTGTGGACAATGACTACATGATCAGCGCTGATGTTGCAGGATGGCAGCCAACATGACAGGTGGCTTGGAGAAGGTGAGCGGCGTGTCGCCGGTGACGCTGAGCGAGGACTGGAGCAGGGTGGCTCGTCTGCTGCTGGTAGTGTTCCTGGCAGTGTGGGCAATGTCTACATGATCAACGTTGATGTTGCAGGATGGCGGCCAACATGACAGGAGGCTTGGAGAAGGTGAGTGGCGTGTCGCCGGTGACGCTGAGCGAGGACTGGAGCAGAGTGGCTCGTCTGCTGCTGGTAGTGTTCCTGGCAGTGTGGGCAACGTCTACATGATCAGCGCTGATGTTGCAGGATGGCAGCCAACATGACAGGAGGCTTGGAGAAGGTGAGTGGCGTGTCGCCGGTGACGCTGAGCGAGGACTGGAGCAGAGTGGCTCGTCTGCTGCTGGTAGTGTTCCTGGCAGTGTGGGCAATGTCTACATGATCAGAGCTGATGTTGCAGGATGGCAGCCAACATGACAGGAGGCTTGGAGAAGGTGAGCGGCGTGTCGCCGGTGACGCTGGGCGAGGACTGGAGCAGAGTGGCTCGTCTGCTGCTGGTAGTGTTCCTGGCAGTGTGGGCAATGTCTACATGATCAGTGCTGATGTTGCAGGATGGCAGCCAACATGACAGGAGGCTTGGAGAAGGTGAGTGGCGTGTCGCCGGTGACGCTGAGCGAGGACTGGAGCAGGGTGGCTCGTCTGCTGCTGGTAGTGTTCCTGGCAGTGTGAGCAATGTCTACATGATCAACGCTGATGTTGCAGGATGGCAGCCAACATGACAGGAGGCTTGGAGAAGGTGAGCGGCGTGTCGCCGGTGACGCTGAGCGAGGACTGGAGCAGAGTGGCTCGTCTGCTGCTGGTAGTGTTCCTGGCAGTGTGGGCAATGTCTACATGATCAGCACTGATGTTGCAGGATGGCAGCCAACATGACAGGAGGCTTGGAGAAGGTGAGTGGCGTGTCGCCGGTGACGCTGAGCGAGGACTGGAGCAGGGTGGCTCGTCTGCTGCTGGTAGTGTTCCTGGCAGTGTGGGCAATGTCTACATGATCAGCACTGATGTTGCAGGATGGCAGCCAACATGACAGGAGGCTTGGAGAAGGTGAGTGGCGTGTCGCCGGTGACGCTGAGCGAGGACTGGAGCAGGGTGGCTCGTCTGCTGCTGGTAGTGTTCCTGGCAGTGTGGGCAATGTCTACATGATCAGCACTGATGTTGCAGGATGGCAGCCAACATGACAGGAGGCTTGGAGAAGGTGAGCGGCGTGTCGCCGGTGACGCTGAGCGAGGACTGGAGCAGAGTAGCTCGTCTGCTGCTGGTAGTGTTCCTGGCAGTGTGGGCAATGTCTACATGATCAGCACTGATGTTGCAGGATGGCAGCCAACATGACAGGAGGCTTGGAGAAGGTGAGTGGCGTGTCGCCGGTGACGCTGAGCGAGGACTGGAGCAGAGTGGCTCGTCTGCTGCTGGTAGTGTTCCTGGCAGTGTGGGCAATGTCTACATGATCAACGCTGATGTTGCAGGATGGCAGCCAACATGACAGGAGGCTTGGAGAAGGTGACCGGCGTGTCGCCGGTGACGCTGAGCGAGGACTGGAGCAGGGTGGCTCGTCTGCTGCTGGTAGTGTTCCTGGCAGTGTGGGCAATGTCTACATGATCAGCACTGATGTTGCAGGATGGCAGCCAACATGACAGGAGGCTTGGAGAAGGTGAGTGGCGTGTCGCCGGTGACGCTGGGCGAGGACTGGAGCAGAGTGGCTCGTCTGCTGCTGGTAGTGTTTCTGGCAGTGTGGGCAATGTCTACATGATCAGCACTGATGTTGCAGGATGGCAGCCAACATGACAGGAGGCTTGGAGAAGGTGAGTGGCGTGTCGCCGGTGACGCTGAGCGAGGACTGGAGCAGAGTGGCTCGTCTGCTGCTGGTAGTGTTCCTGGCAGTGTGGGCAACGTCTACATGATCAGCGCTGATGTTGCAGGATGGCAGCCAACATGACAGGAGGCTTGGAGAAGGTGAGTGGCGTGTCGCCGGTGACGCTGAGCGAGGACTGGAGCAGAGTGGCTCGTCTGCTGCTGGTAGTGTTCCTGGCAGTGTGGGCAATGTCTACATGATCAGAGCTGATGTTGCAGGATGGCAGCCAACATGACAGGAGGCTTGGAGAAGGTGACCGGCGTGTCGCCGGTGACGCTGAGCGAGGACTGGAGCAGGGTGGCTCGTCTGCTGCTGGTAGTGTTCCTGGCAGTGGTGGGCAATGTCTACATGATCACTGCTGATGTTGCAGGATGGCAGCCAACATGACAGGAGGCTTGGAGAAGGTGAGCGGCGTGTCGCCGGTGACGCTGGGCGAGGACTGCAGCAGGGTGGCTCGTCTGCTGCTGGTAGTGTTCCTGGCAGTGTGGGCAATGTCTACATGATCAACGCTGATGTTGCAGGATGGCAGCCAAGATGACAGGAGGCTTGGAGAAGGTGAGCAGCGTGTCGCCGGTGACGCTGAGCGAGGACTGGAGCAGGGTGGCTCGTCTGCTGCTGGTAGTGTTCCTGGCAGTGTGGGCAACGTCTACATGATCAGCGCTGATGTTGCAGGATGGCAGCCAACATGACAGGAGGCTTGGAGAAGGTGAGTGGCGTGTCGCCGGTGACGCTGAGCGAGGACTGGAGCAGGGTGGCTCGTCTGCTGCTGGTAGTGTTCCTGGCAGTGTGGGCAATGTCTACATGATCAATGCTGATGTTGCAGGATGGCAGCCAACATGACAGGAGGCTTGGAGAAGGTGAGCGGCGTGTCGCCGGTGACGCTGAGCGAGGACTGGAGCAGGGTGGCTCGTCTGCTGCTGGCAGTGTTCCTGGCAGTGTGGGCAATGTCTACATGATCAGCACTGATGTTGCAGGATGGCAGCCAACATGACAGGAGGCTTGGAGAAGGTGACCGGCGTGTCGCCGGTGACGCTGAGCGAGGACTGGAGCAGGGTGGCTCGTCTGCTGCTGGCAGTGTTCCTGGCAGTGTGGGCAATGTCTACATGATCAGCACTGATGTTGCAGGATGGCAGCCAACATGACAGGAGGCTTGGAGAAGGTGAGTGGCGTGTCGCCGGTGACGCTGAGCGAGGACTGGAGCAGGGTGGCTCGTCTGCTGCTGGCAGTGTTCCTGGCAGTGTGGGCAATGTCTACATGATCAGCACTGATGTTGCAGGATGGCAGCCAACATGACAGGAGGCTTGGAGAAGGTGACCGGCGTGTCGCCGGTGACGCTGAGCGAGGACTGGAGCAGGGTGGCTCGTCTGCTGCTGGCAGTGTTCCTGGCAGTGTGGGCAATGTCTACATGATCAGCACTGATGTTGCAGGATGGCAGCCAACATGACAGGAGGCTTGGAGAAGGTGAGTGGCGTGTCGCCGGTGACGCTGAGCGAGGACTGGAGCAGGGTGGCTCGTCTGCTGCTGGTAGTGTTCCTGGCAGTGGTGGGCAATGTCTACATGATCAGCGCTGATGTTGCAGGATGGCAGCCAACATGACAGGAGGATTGGAGAAGGTGAGCGGCGTGTCGCCGGTGACGCTGAGCGAGGACTGGAGCAGAGTGGCTCGTCTGCTGCTGGTAGTGTTCCTGGCAGTGTGGGCAATGTCTACATGATCAGCGCTGATGTTGCAGGATGGCAGCCAACATGACAGGAGGCTTGGAGAAGGTGAGCGGCGTGTCGCCGGTGACGCTGGGCGAGGACTGGAGCAGGGTGGCTCGTCTGCTGCTGGTAGTGTTTCTGGCAGTGTGGGCAATGTCTACATGATCAGCACTGATGTTGCAGGATGGCAGCCAACATGACAGGAGGCTTGGAGAAGGTGAGCGGCGTGTCGCCGGTGACGCTGAGCGAGGACTGGAGCAGGGTGGCTCGTCTGCTGCTGGCAGTGTTCCTGGCAGTGTGGGCAATGTCTACATGATCAGTGCTGATGTTGCAGGATGGCAGCCAACATGACAGGAGGATTGGAGAAGGTGAGCGGCGTGTCGCCGGTGACGCTGAGCGAGGACTGGAGCAGGGTGGCTCGTCTGCTGCTGGTAGTGTTTCTGGCAGTGTGGGCAATGTCTACATGATCAGCACTGATGTTGCAGGATGGCAGCCAACATGACAGGAGGCTTGGAGAAGGTGAGCAGCGTGTCGCCGGTGACGCTGAGCGAGGACTGGAGCAGGGTGGCTCGTCTGCTGCTGGTAGTGTTCCTGGCAGTGTGGGCAATGTCTACATGATCAGCACTGATGTTGCAGGATGGCAGCCAACATGACAGGAGGCTTGGAGAAGGTGAGCGGCGTGTCGCCGGTGACGCTGAGCGAGGACTGGAGCAGAGTGGCTCGTCTGCTGCTGGTCGTGTTCCTGGCAGTGTGGGCAATGTCTACATGATCAGCACTGATGTTGCAGGATGGCAGCCAACATGACAGGAGCCTTGGAGAAGGTGAGTGGCGTGTCGCCGGTGACGCTGAGCGAGGACTGGAGCAGGGTGGCTCGTCTGCTGCTGGTAGTGTTCCTGGCAGTGTGGGCAATGTCTACATGATCAGTGCTGATGTTGCAGGATGGCAGCCAACATGACAGGAGGATTGGAGAAGGTGAGCGGCGTGTCGCCGGTGACGCTGAGCGAGGACTGGAGCAGGGTGGCTCGTCTGCTGCTGGTAGTGTTCCTGGCAGTGTGGGCAATGTCTACATGATCAGCACTGATGTTGCAGGATGGCAGCCAACATGACAGGAGGCTTGGAGAAGGTGAGTGGCGTGTCGCCGGTGACGCTGAGCGAGGACTGGAGCAGGGTGGCTCGTCTGCTGCTGGTAGTGTTCCTGGTAGTGTGGGCAATGTCTACATGATCAGCACTGATGTTGCAGGATGGCAGCCAACATAACAGGAGGCTTGGAGAAGGTGAGCGGCGTGTCGCCGGTGACGCTGAGCGAGGACTGGAGCAGAGTGGCTCGTCTGCTGCTGGTAGTGTTCCTGGCAGTGTGGGCAATGTCTACATGATCAGCACTGATGTTGCAGGATGGCAGCCAACATGACAGGAGGCTTGGAGAAGGTGAGCGGCGTGTCGCCGGTGACGCTGAGCGAGGACTGGAGCAGGGTGGCTCGTCTGCTGCTGGTAGTGTTCCTGGCAGTGTGGGCAATGTCTACATGATCAGCACTGATGTTGCAGGATGGCAGCCAACATGACAGGAGGCTTGGAGAAGGTGAGCGGCGTGTCGCCGGTGACGCTGAGCGAGGACTGGAGCAGGGTGGCTCGTCTGCTGCTGGTAGTGTTCCTGGCAGTGGTGGGCAATGTCTACATGATCAGCACTGATGTTGCAGGATGGCAGCCAACATGACAGGAGGCTTGGAGAAGGTGAGCGGCGTGTCGCCGGTGACGCTGAGCGAGGACTGGAGCAGGGTGGCTCGTCTGCTGCTGGTAGTGTTCCTGGCAGTGTGGGCAATGTCTACATGATCAACGCTGATGTTGCAGGATGGCAGCCAACATGACAGGAGGCTTGGAGAAAGTGAGTGGCGTGTCGCCGGTGACGCTGAGCGAGGACTGGAGCAGAGTGGCTCGTCTGCTGCTGGTAGTGTTCCTGGCAGTGTGGGCAATGTCTACATGATCAACGCTGATGTTGCAGGATGGCAGCCAACATGACAGGAGGCTTGGAGAAAGTGAGTGGCGTGTCGCCGGTGACGCTGAGCGAGGACTGGAGCAGGGTGGCTCGTCTGCTGCTGGTAGTGTTCCTGGCAGTGGTGGGCAATGTCTACATGATCAGCGCTGACGTTGCAGGATGGCAGCCAACATGACAGGAGGCTTGGAGAAGGTGAGCGGCGTGTCGCCGGTGACGCTGAGCGAGGACTGGAGCAGGGTGGCTCGTCTGCTGCTGGTAGTGTTCCTGGCAGTGTGGGCAACGTCTACATGATCAGCGCTGATGTTGCAGGATGGCAGCCAACATGACAGGAGGCTTGGAGAAGGTGAGTGGCGTGTCGCCGGTGACGCTGAGCGAGGACTGGAGCAGGGTGGCTCGTCTGCTGCTGGTAGTGTTCCTGGCAGTGTGGGCAATGTCTACATGATCAGCGCTGATGTTGCAGGATGGCAGCCAACATGACAGGAGGCTTGGAGAAGGTGAGCGGCGTGTCGCCGGTGACGCTGAGCGAGGACTGGAGCAGGGTGGCTCGTCTGCTGCTGGTAGTGTTCCTGGCAGTGTGGGCAATGTCTACATGATCAGCGCTGACGTTGCAGGATGGCAGCCAACATGACAGGAGGCTTGGAGAAGGTGAGCGGCGTGTCGCCGGTGACGCTGAGCGAGGACTGGAGCAGGGTGGCTCGTCTGCTGCTGGTAGTGTTCCTGGCAGTGTGGGCAATGTCTACATGATCAGCGCTGACGTTGCAGGATGGCAGCCAACATGACAGGAGGCTTGGAGAAGGTGAGCGGCGTGTCGCCGGTGACGCTGAGCGAGGACTGGAGCAGGGTGGCTCGTCCGCTGCTGGTAGTGTTCCTGGCAGTGTGGGCAATGACTACATGATCAGCGCTGATGTTGCAGGATGGCAGCCAACATGACAGGAGGCTTGGAGAAGGTGAGCGGCGTGTCGCCGGTGACGCTGAGCGAGGACTGGAGCAGGGTGGCTCGTCTGCTGCTGGTAGTGTTCCTGGCAGTGTGGGCAACGTCTACATGATCAGCGCTGACGTTGCAGGATGGCAGCCAACATGACAGGAGGCTTGGAGAAGGTGAGCGGCGTGTCGCCGGTGACGCTGAGCGAGGACTGGAGCAGGGTGGCTCGTCTGCTGCTGGTAGTGTTCCTGGCAGTGTGGACAATGTCTACATGATCAGCGCTGATGTTGCAGGATGGCAGCCAACATGACAGGAGGCTTGGAGAAGGTGAGCGGCGTGTCGCCGGTGACGCTGAGCGAGGACTGGAGCAGGGTGGCTCGTCTGCTGCTGGTAGTGTTCCTGGCAGTGTGGGCAACGTCTACATGATCAGCGCTGACGTTGCAGGATGGCAGCCAACATGACAGGAGGCTTGGAGAAGGTGAGCGGCGTGTCGCCGGTGACGCTGAGCGAGGACTGGAGCAGGGTGGCTCGTCTGCTGCTGGTAGTGTTCCTGGCAGTGTGGGCAACGTCTACATGATCAGCGCTGACGTTGCAGGATGGCAGCCAACATGACAGGAGGCTTGGAGAAGGTGAGCGGCGTGTCGCCGGTGACGCTGAGCGAGGACTGGAGCAGGATGGCTCGTCTGCTGCTGGTAGTGTTCCTGGCAGTGGTGGGCAGTGTCTACATGATCAACGCTGATGTTGCAGGATGGCAGCCAACATGACAGGAGGCTTGGAGAAGGTGAGCGGCGTGTCGCCGGTGACGCTGAGCGAGGACTGGAGCAGGGTGGCTCGTCTGCTGCTGGTAGTGTTCCTGGCAGTGTGGGCAATGTCTACATGATCAGCGCTGATGTTGCAGGATGGCAGCCAACATGACAGGAGGCTTGGAGAAGGTGAGCGGCGTGTCGCCGGTGACGCTGAGCGAGGACTGGAGCAGGGTGGCTCGTCTGCTGCTGGTAGTGTTCCTGGCAGTGGTGGGCAGTGTCTACATGATCAACGCTGATGTTGCAGGATGGCAGCCAACATGACAGGAGGCTTGGAGAAGGTGAGCGGCGTGTCGCCGGTGACGCTGAGCGAGGACTGGAGCAGGGTGGCTCGTCTGCTGCTGGTAGTGTTCCTGGCAGTGTGGGCAATGTCTACATGATCAGCGCTGATGTTGCAGGATGGCAGCCAACATGACAGGAGGCTTGGAGAAGCTGAGTGGCGTGTCGCCGGTGACGCTGAGCGAGGACTGGAGCAGAGTGGCTCGTCTGCTGCTGGTAGTGTTCCTGGCAGTGTGGGCAATGTCTACATGATCAGCACTGATGTTGCAGGATGGCAGCCAACATGACAGGAGGCTTGGAGAAGGTGAGCGGCGTGTCGCCGGTGACGCTGAGCGAGGACTGGAGCGGGTGGCTCGTCTGCTGCTGGTAGTGTTCCTGGCAGTGTAGGCAATGTCTACATGATCAGCGCTGATGTTGCAGGATGGCAGCCAACATGACAGGTGGCTTGGAGAAGGTAAGCGGCGTGTCGCCGGTGACGCTGAGCGAGGACTGGAGCAGGGTGGCTCGTCTGCTGCTGGTAGTGTTCCTGGCAGTGTAGGCAATGTCTACATGATCAGCGCTGATGTTGCAGGATGGCAGCCAACATGACAGGAGGCTTGGAGAAGGTGAGCGGCGTGTCGCCGGTGACGCTGAGCGAGGACTGGAGCAGGGTGGCTCGTCTGCTGCTGGTAGTGTTCCTGGCAGTGGTGGGCAATGTCTACATGATCAGCACTGATGTTGCAGGATGGCAGCCAACATGACAGGAGGCTTGGAGAAGGTGAGCGGCGTGTCGCCGGTGACGCTGAGCGAGGACTGGAGCAGAGTGGCTCGTCTGCTGCTGGTAGTGTTCCTGGCAGTGTGGACAATGTCTACATGATCAGCGCTGACGTTGCAGGATGGCAGCCAACATGACAGGAGGCTTGGAGAAGGTGAGCGGCGTGTCGCCGGTGACGCTGAGCGAGGACTGGAGCAGGGTGGCTCGTCTGCTGCTGGTAGTGTTCCTGGCAGTGTGGGCAATGTCTACATGATCAGCGCTGATGTTGCAGGATGGCAGCCAACATGACAGGAGGCTTGGAGAAGGTGAGCGGCGTTTCGCCGGTGACGCTGAGCGAGGACTGGAGCAGGGTGGCTCGTCTGCTGCTGGTAGTGTTCCTGGCAGTGTGGACAATGTCTACATGATCAGCACTGATGTTGCAGGATGGCAGCCAACATGACAGGAGGCTTGGAGAAGGTGAGCGGCGTGTCGCCGGTGACGCTGAGCGAGGACTGGAGCAGGGTGGCTCGTCTGCTGCTGGTAGTGTTCCTGGCAGTGTGGGCAATGTCTACATGATCAGCGCTGATGTTGCAGGATGGCAGCCAACATGACAGGAGGCTTGGAGAAGGTGAGCGGCGTGTCGCCGGTGACGCTGAGCGAGGACTGGAGCAGGGTGGCTCGTCTGCTGCTGGTAGTGTTCCTGGCAGTGGTGGGCAGTGTCTACATGATCAACGCTGATGTTGCAGGATGGCAGCCAACATGACAGGAGGCTTGGAGAAGGTGAGCGGCGTGTCGCCGGTGACGCTGAGCGAGGACTGGAGCAGGGTGGCTCGTCTGCTGCTGGTAGTGTTCCTGGCAGTGTGGGCAATGTCTACATGATCAGCGCTGATGTTGCAGGATGGCAGCCAACATGACAGGAGGCTTGGAGAAGCTGAGTGGCGTGTCGCCGGTGACGCTGAGCGAGGACTGGAGCAGAGTGGCTCGTCTGCTGCTGGTAGTGTTCCTGGCAGTGTGGGCAATGTCTACATGATCAGCACTGATGTTGCAGGATGGCAGCCAACATGACAGGAGGCTTGGAGAAGGTGAGCGGCGTGTCGCCGGTGACGCTGAGCGAGGACTGGAGCGGGTGGCTCGTCTGCTGCTGGTAGTGTTCCTGGCAGTGTAGGCAATGTCTACATGATCAGCGCTGATGTTGCAGGATGGCAGCCAACATGACAGGTGGCTTGGAGAAGGTAAGCGGCGTGTCGCCGGTGACGCTGAGCGAGGACTGGAGCAGGGTGGCTCGTCTGCTGCTGGTAGTGTTCCTGGCAGTGTAGGCAATGTCTACATGATCAGCGCTGATGTTGCAGGATGGCAGCCAACATGACAGGAGGCTTGGAGAAGGTGAGCGGCGTGTCGCCGGTGACGCTGAGCGAGGACTGGAGCAGGGTGGCTCGTCTGCTGCTGGTAGTGTTCCTGGCAGTGGTGGGCAATGTCTACATGATCAGCACTGATGTTGCAGGATGGCAGCCAACATGACAGGAGGCTTGGAGAAGGTGAGCGGCGTGTCGCCGGTGACGCTGAGCGAGGACTGGAGCAGAGTGGCTCGTCTGCTGCTGGTAGTGTTCCTGGCAGTGTGGACAATGTCTACATGATCAGCGCTGACGTTGCAGGATGGCAGCCAACATGACAGGAGGCTTGGAGAAGGTGAGCGGCGTGTCGCCGGTGACGCTGAGCGAGGACTGGAGCAGGGTGGCTCGTCTGCTGCTGGTAGTGTTCCTGGCAGTGTGGGCAATGTCTACATGATCAGCGCTGATGTTGCAGGATGGCAGCCAACATGACAGGAGGCTTGGAGAAGGTGAGCGGCGTTTCGCCGGTGACGCTGAGCGAGGACTGGAGCAGGGTGGCTCGTCTGCTGCTGGTAGTGTTCCTGGCAGTGTGGACAATGTCTACATGATCAGCACTGATGTTGCAGGATGGCAGCCAACATGACAGGAGGCTTGGAGAAGGTGAGCGGCGTGTCGCCGGTGACGCTGAGCGAGGACTGGAGCAGGGTGGCTCGTCTGCTGCTGGTAGTGTTCCTGGCAGTGTGGGCAATGTCTACATGATCAGCGCTGATGTTGCAGGATGGCAGCCAACATGACAGGAGGCTTGGAGAAGGTGAGCGGCGTGTCGCCGGTGACGCTGAGCGAGGACTGGAGCAGGGTGGCTCGTCTGCTGCTGGTAGTGTTCCTGGCAGTGGTGGGCAGTGTAGGCAACGTCTACATGATCAGCGCTGTCATGATCGAGGACCACCTTAGGAAGAGAGGTTAGTTACTGGGAGGAAGAAAGACTCTCTAAGATATGTTGTCTACAACCATAAATATCTATTTTTAGCGGATTTTTTTACTTTAGAAAAGAAGCTACTATCATTAACTAGTCGTCTGGTGATGAAGATAGAGTCAACTATACAATGTTCAGTGTTGAAGCTTGCAATGTTACGAATCCGAGTATGCAGTGGTTGTTGGATAAAACACTCAAATTAATATGTATGTACACTTGGGTGGAAGCACCCGGATCCTCTGTGTAGCAAGTCTTGAACCAGCAACCAAGAATACCAGTCAGAAATTATAATATCTTCTCGTGGCACAGAGGCATAAGAGGAACCGCCTTCATCTTAAAATTAGTGAGGTCTTACTCACATCAGTAAACAATGGATTTGATCCCTCTTTTTTTATTTTGACTGCTGCTTGATGTGTTACCTCAAATCTGTGCTATGAGGCTTCCTCTCTCTGCTGATATTCGCCCCTTCAAGACATTGATTTTTACAATAATGGCAACAAAATCAGCTCCTGCTTTGCCACTGCTTTCGATTGCAATATCTTTCCTTATTTTCTGACTGAATTTCTAGGAAGATATACTCTGTGGTGACTACATAAACAGAATTTGTTGCCTTCATTGTGAAAGGATTTTCAATAGTTGACAAGTTTTGTGATAAAAATTGAATAACTTAGTCTAAGTTTGATTTTACGTGAAAAGTATGAGTGAATTGTTTATTAACGAGTTTAATTTTGACGTTATCGATTTCATTTAAATTCATTCATTTCTACATGTTTCGAGGTATAATGGAGTTGGCTAATTTTTCACTCTAGTTATAAGTATATTGACACTAGTTTATAATGTGATATTTGACATTCAAGCTAAACAGATAAATTTTTATGTCTGCTATAACTGCTGTAACTACATCAAGGACACGTGTTATAGAGGCCGTTATCGTTTTGTCAGTTCAGGGAGCATTGGGAAGCGGTTAAGTTGGAACAGTTAAGCCTACACGAGTCTGATAATAATCTTTTATACACTGTACTAATCCTAATGCTTGTGAAGTGTCTCCCTAGAGAGAAGTAAAGGTCTATGGCAGTTTTGAGAACTATGACTGTGTCTTAGGTTTCTGAAAATGAAGACAAAACAATTCAAACGTTTTATATAATGCAATCCTCACAACGACTTTGTGCGCATACAACTGGCATAAAAGCGAAACTAAAAGTAGACTTGTATTATTCAGAAATGAAAAGACTCATAAAATTCCTCGCGATAGGGAATAGTCAGATGAATCATATAATTCATAAAAATAAACTCAGTAATAAACAATTTATTGATAGCATTTTTCTTTATAATCTTAAAGCCAACCCCTTTTAAAAGTTTTAATATTTTTATCACAAAATTGGTCAATAATTGTCGCATACATTTGGTCTATGGAGGTGACATACACTCCATATCCTCTTGTAAGTAACAACCCTCTTGTAAGTAACAACCCTGAACAGAGTGAGAACACATATTGTTTTAAACAACATACAAACATGTGAAAGGTTTGCTTGAACTGTAGGTTGTTTTCCCAAATTTTGAGACTTCACAGAAAGGAGGAAATTCGAGGACGGGCATAAATCGGGTGTATTTATAACACAATAGTCATAAAATTGGCTCGATGGTGGAAATAGCCAGCCAGACTCCTGCACGTAGACGGGAGTTATGGCCTGTCTGCACTCATCGATGTAACACTTCATCCGTACTCTTCCAACACATAATAGTTGTTATTAAAGAGAGATATTTTATCGCTTAACACTTCAGCTATGAATCTGAAATTGTTTCATAAATTAAACAAGATTTTTTAAGATTTTTTAATTTTGATATAATACAAAGTTTAATCCTAGTAGTCATATTAACAGGTTTAACAAGTCACAAAATGTTATGAACTTGACGTATATGTTATTATATAAGTTTTAACATCACCTTATGAAAGTGGTAAATTATTATTACATAATACATTTAACCTAAACGATCAGTATAGTATTCTATGCAATAAAGGTTAATATGCCATATCTTATTTGAATATTATTGGGCTACTACCCGCCTTGGGGTGTGTAGTGTTTGTCCAGTTTTTACGAAGATTTGAGACGAATAGCCTTAATACTCTTGTTTCATACATAAAAAACACAAAAATGCAGTACATTTACACTACAATATATTTAAACCCGAAGTTTCAAAAACAACAAATAAAGTTTCCCGTTTTCTGAAGGTTGAAAAAAAAACTTTTTGACCGCGCAACCGAGCCAACCGCCTGACGACTGGAACTGTTCTTGATTATAATTGAGGTAATAATGGTAACTGAGTCGTTAGGCGGTCAGGCCGGCTCCGCGGAACGTTTTTCAAGGACCCCCTTAGAAAAAGGGAAACGTTATTTTTTGTTTCTCGAGCGTCGGGTTTATACTGTAGTGTAAATGTACTGCGTTTTGATCGTGTGTTCTTTATGTGTAAACAAGATGATGTTGGCTATTAATCTCAAATTTTCGCAAAAATTGAACAAATCACATACCTTAAGGTGGGTAGTAGCCCAATAATATTCAAACAATTCGCAAACCCCACCTGAAAGATGTCTTTTAAAAAATAATGCAATCCCTTTTCACTCTACCAAAATGATCATTTACTAAAGTTTTTTAATTTATTTACAAAGCATTTGTTTATATGAAATAATTGATAGGTATCATTTGGCCTGATAAAGAAATATCAATCAGTTTCCAATTTTATGCAAATTACAATCTTGGTGTGACTAAAAACCGAAAAAAATAAGCTCAGCGTAACATGTTTAATCTCTTTCCTACGACGAGAAAAAACAATCGATTAAAGAAAACTTTCAGTTTTCATTTTATTGTGCTTGAAAGGAGGTTGTAACTCAGCTCAAAGAGCCAGTTCTCTGATCCACTGATGGTGGGTATCGATAACCGGTGGTTATTGGTTATTCCACCGGCTCATGGCAGGCGAGGGCGCGGCTTCCGCTGTGGAGTGTAGCTGTTACACGACCTTGTAAAAGTTGGACTGTATAAAGGTTTGAAATAAACCATAGTTTTTATGGGAGCAAAATGGAAATCATGCAGAGTAAAATGCGGTTAACTGTAAAAAAATGCAACAAATCATGGGGGGTTAAAAGATATAATAGTAACATAATAACATTTCGTGAAATACGGCAAAACTCAATGAGACAAATCAAATGATAGAATGATGAACAATTGTCAGTTCTTTGACCGTTCAAACATGCATCTGCAACTTATATAGTGAAACTCAAATGAACTTTTATTTCCCATAAACTCATTTCTTGTGCATTCTTCCCTTGTATTTGTTAAATTTCAAAAACAAATCCTGGCACATATAGTTTTATTTCAAGTTAAAGGTAGATATTAAGCAAATTGTCTTATTTTTGCTAGCTAACCGAAGAATATAGCATTTTATCGTTGTAAAAATACCATTTCTTGAAATAGTATATTTCGTCATACTGCTTCAAAAACAGCTGTTTTTGACACATGCGTTGGGATTCAAAAGTTGTTCTTTTTAGTCCTTGGATATTAACATATGATTTGATGATTATTATTCACCTAGGACCAAAAAGATCATTGTTGATTATGCTTTTAATTCGAAGCAAATAATAGAACAATGTTCATTCGATTA
Source organism: Flexamia atlantica (assembly GCA_035578135.1). NCBI lineage: Eukaryota > Metazoa > Arthropoda > Insecta > Hemiptera > Cicadellidae > Flexamia > Flexamia atlantica. The sequence goes on from JAQJVK010000368.1 coordinate 49,987, forward strand.
CAAGTAATCGAAACATTTATCGTTATTATCGAAATATTCATTGTTGCATTGTTGTCGGTTTAATCAATTAGTGAAACTCGCTCATTTCACCATTCGATTATTACATCGATAGTTGTTCATTGTTGTCACTCTAACCTAACACAAATGAAACATACAATCAGCTGATTGCTTCAAATAGCAAGAACAAGATGGTAGCATCTTTGGGAGGTATCTTTAAAGGTAAACAAGCTGTAACATTTTGGTTATCTTAAGTAGTTTGCGTGTTGTATTGAGCAATATAACGAAAAATATAGTTCATCACACGGGCCTAAAGCTGCTTTTCGTTACTCGGCAGCCTCGGTCGTAAAACTTGACCTTGTACGAAAACCGTCACTTTAGGCCCTAGTAATGAAATATTTCATACTACTAGGTGAAATATTGAAATATTTCATTACTGGGCCTAAAGTGACGGTTCGATTATTTACCTCGAATTAAAAGTATCATCAACTATGATCTTTTTGGTCCTAGGAGAATAATAATCATCAAATCATATGTTATTATCCAAGGACTAAAAAGAACAACTTTTGAATCCCAACGCATGTGTCAAAAACAGGTGTTTTTGAAGCTGTATGACGAAAAATATTTAAGGAAGTGTAATCAAGCATAAACTGTCTAGAAGGTTACATATGCGGTAAAACAATGAGAATGTAATCCGATAAACGCTGGGCGTAGTGCTCCCAACTTTGCACAATTCAAACTTCGACAAACCGCTCATAAGTAGTCTTGAAAACTTTAACTACTACACAACTACTATCGAGATAATTCTGATGAAGGGATTTCTAGAGCATTCTGAACGAGGTAATATAAAATATATGGTTTGAGAAGAAGCCTAATCGTTATTAATATGTCATTTGTTAGCCATATGTTAGCTATGTATGGATAATTTCTTCATTTGAAAATTAGAATTGATGTTATTGTTAGCATTACATTTAGCCTAATCCAATGCACATATAATCCATGTTAAAATACTAAATCGCAGACACCTGGGTAAATATTTATTTTAGGACATTCCTCCTACAGTTAGATTTTTTTAACTAGAAGCGGTCAAGACGAGGAGGAATATCTTTGGTGATGAACTTATTTGTTTGTAACATAATCACATGTTTCTACCTGTCAAATATTGAGGTTTGGTCTAATCAAAACAAACAATATTCTAAAAGCCATTTCATACAATTGTTTATTTTTTTGGATTGTAAACAAAGGCATTACAAGATAAACAGAAACACATGATTTTACTTTAAACAAAATAAGTGCATTACCATAGATATTCCATCTCGTCTTAACAGCTTCTAGTTAAAAAAATCTAACTGTACTACTATTTTCTTAGTTTAGATGATCCTAAACTAAGATAGCAAAACCGGCGCCAAATCAAATCGTTTATCATTTGCTGTTCATGGGGTCTGGACATCCCAAAGTCCGGCAACGTTTTTTATGGACAGCCTGTACAGAGGATTTGATTAATATGTATAATCAATCTATTATACTAATTTGCTAAGGAATTTCTTGTGTACAACAAAACTCCTTTATTTATGAACCGATTTTCATGATTGAGGTGTCAAATTAAAGGGAATTTTCTGTAGAGGTTATGGAATAATTTTTGTAATCCTAAGTTCAATGTGTTTTGCCCCACTGGACTTTAAAGTTCCCATGTATTTTAAATGGAAGTATATTTTACCAAACATATGGTTTATATAAACTCTTTTTATTTTAATTAACAGCTGTCTTGAGAAAAACCTTAATGTCTACCTTCTGTCACTTTGAATTTATTTACATTTTTTGGTTACTTTTTTAGTTTACAACAACTACTTTGTGAAAGCATTCATACCTTGGTGGATTATTAATATTAAAATATAATTTCAAATAAAATTTAAATCTGTTGTAAAAAATAAATCTGTTGTAGAGAATCACTCATATAAAATAATTTTTAAAAGTAGGTGTAAAAAACGTAATAAAGTAAACCAATAAAAATCACAATATCATTTCACAATCATTTCACCAATACCAAACAAATATATTCTCTTCAAACTGTCTGTCTAAAAGAAATTCCTGATCAGTTCTTTAAAGACGGAGACAAACGAATAAGAAGTTCTATTTAAAAAAGTGTTCCAACTTCCAAGTGGTACTTCAAGAAGGTACCACTCCAACACTCCAACAAGAAATATGAAGGATTAGGAATAAGGAGGATAGCTTGGGAGATATGATTACTGGTTCGCTTAAAAAGGAAATATACCTTAGGATAGAAGTAATTAGTTATCCATAACCAATTATTCAAGATTTGAAGGAGACAGAGTTTTAACTATGGGCCTCCCAGCCACAAAAAGAGAAAACAATATTTTTATGTACAAGCAAGTCCTAAATGTCAAGTGTTGAAGAAGTATGGACTAAATCCAGGGAATGGCGGGATTGCATGAAGACGACCTGTAACGGTGAAGGTTGCCAGAGGGCCTAATAAAATTGTTGCAGACATTAGAATGCGTATGTGAACAAATTAAAGAAAGAAAACTGTGAACCATATGAAGAGGAGAAGTATGCATTTAGGATATTGGGAGTTCGAGGAAAAGTTCATGATAAAGCGAAAATCAAAAGGAACAAAGAAAGGCTTAATACGAGTAGTTAATCTCACATTCAGGTTCGAGATCACCTCTATTCAGACCGAAGAAATTGACACATGGAAAATCTATAAACACAGCAACTATTCTGTACCTCAGTGGAGAGCAAATATTGATTATTATACTTCTAGAAATCATCAGAAAAAATATGAAAATTAAAGAGAAAACCAAACTAAAATCATAATAACGCTAAGAAAACATAAACTTATAAGAATTAAACTAGTAATGATATCCAATATTTTGCAAACTGTATAATATATGCCTGCTCAAAGTTGACAAAATTTTCTCTCGTCATTTAAATAGTTAATTTCATTAACTGGAAACGACTAGTTACTAACTAAAAAACTAAGAAAATAAACAAAATAGAATAAAAAATTAGCAGCATAAAAGTTATTTAATAATTATAACTTTAACAAGAACGAATTAAACATAAGTATCTGAATTATTCATTTGTAACTTTACGGTTACGATTTTTTACTCCAGGCAGTGGCTAGATCAATTGTTAGTATCACATGATTTTGCTAGAGATAAACTCGTTCCAAAAAACACTTCATACAGCATTACTTTATAACTTAAACTGTAATTTATAGCGAAAACGTTCTTTCCTGTATTTAAACAGAAAACCAACATGACGAGTCTCCGTTAAAAAAACAATAAATGCCTTGCCTTAGGTTGTTTAGCTGAATACATTCTTTTTGGTAATGTAAACTGTTTTTGGGGCATAAATTTGTTACTCTATTGATGTATAGATTTGTATATTAATATACTAGCATGTTTTTAATACTTATTTCTCAGCTAAGGGCTTCTTGGGAGAAATCTAAGCACGCCCGCGCCGCGCCTTTAGAAAAGTACTTTCCTGTAGATGTGCACAGTTCTATTATTGTCCGCTACCACTTTTAAGATTTGTAGAAAATTAATTTGAAATAAAAAAAATTAACATGGACTTTTATGGGTTGTCATGTTGGTATGCAATAACAACAAAATTCAAATGCATTGAACATTTTTTATCGTAGCATTGATTAAAAACTAAACCAAAATATTTTCTTATGGAATTTCAATTAGGAGGCGACTTTTACCATCCATAGATTGGTTTGAGAGTCCCATTTTTTCTCAATCGAGCACTATGTTTTTCATCATGCACCCTCCTATCATTGTATCTGGTGTAAATAAGTCTAAACCTTTTTTTACGGAAGCTTTTTATATTTTTATTTTTAGTATTTTTTATTTTATGTTTTTTAAATTTTTAAATTTATACTTTTTTTACTAAGCTACTTACCACAGTGGTATGGCATTAACCTATGGAAATCTTAATCTTTTGTTCAGAGATACGTAACCAGACAATAAAATATTGCTAACACAATTTATTCAAACTGTTAGGTCTTCAACAAAAAACATTCCTAATTTTAAGTTTAAGTTCAATTAGCTAGAGCTTTAACAAATGAAGGATTTTCAAATCAACTGCTCAGTTAGACATGTATATTAAGGTTTAACAGCCAAAGGTGGTCATTCAACGAACAGTGTACAGGATGTTCGGTGTCCTATTGTAAAGTTTTGGCTCCCGTCTACACCAGGAGTTATTAATATGTTACCATCGGAAATATTGCTGTTTCAACTGGCCAAAAATAACCCAGTTGTTACGACGATGAGGCTTCAGCGATTCCATGACTCATAACGGTGGATATAAAATGTGAATGCACGTGTTGTTAACAGAGCAGAGTTGAATTGATATAAGTTTTCTCTCCCTTTGAATCGATAATTTATAACGACTCGTAAATAATGCTTCGTTAATCTCATTTCAAAATTAAGTAATATTTAAGGAAAAGCTACTTTCAGGAGTTCCACATAAAAATTACAAATAGAACTTTATTCTTCTAGTCCTGTAAATCAAACAGATAATACTATTAGGGACAGACGGAAAGTATCGACCCTGTTGTTTCAATGTGTCAACATAAAATAAACCTTCAATTTGTGCTGCAAAGGAAAAATGTAAATGCTTTATCAGAGTAAACAGTAGCAGATCATTTTTCTAGCTGCACAATTTATATTTGGCTTAGTTAGCCTCTCTACACAAATACGAATAAAGTTTTATTCAATGTTCTAACAGGGTATAAAGTACGGTATATAAAAATCATATGATGATTAAAACCTATGTGAGCCAAAGGTTCTTTCAATGTAATATTAATCCTTCTATTGACACTTTTTCAACATACACTCTAAAAGGTTTTCTTATTCAGGTGAATTTCACTTTGATACGGTAATCAAAAGTTAAAAATTCAACGAATAAGACATAAGATAGACTATTCACCCTAAATGACCTGTTTTAAACAGTCTAATTTTTAAGTCGTTTACTGGAAAACTGTAAATTTACAGCCGGATTTAAATCCTCGGCTTGCTTTTTGATTTCTGGTAGTTTAATTTTTTTTCTTTGAAAGTATTAATCTTTAGGTAGTATTTGGACTACTTGTTGGTTCCCAGAGATTTAAAAGAGTATAGCAAGCTTATGTGTTCAATCTTTTAAAGTATTGTCTAACACCTTTGCCACTGTCCAGGGAACTCATTCATGGTGAACGTGGCGCTGGCGGATCTCCTGGTGGCGGGCGTGGTCATGCCGGCCTCCGCCGTCGTCATCCTCGCAGGTATTTTTTTTCATTTTCGTCTTTTCCTTTCCTCAAGTTCCTATCTTCCGACATATATCTTGGTTTTTAATTTTTAACATCCTTTCCATCTTCACTTTTTCCTACTAGGGTGGGGCAATGCTTACTTGTTTTGTTATTACTTGACCTATCTGTATCCTATACTCTTATACGAGCAATGTTATCTTGCGTGCGTGCGTGCGTGCTTGTATGTTTGCACAACGATCTCAAAAACGGCTCCGAGGATTTCCTTCAAAGTCTGGAAATAAGTAATTTATGATTTAAAAACGTCTTTTATGCAGATTACTTGGCCAGAGAAAATCTAATAACGTAATAAATCGAATTTCAAAATTGCAAAATTTTAAAATTGACCTTATAGGTTGCCGTGATGGCAACGAAAATAAACAAGGAAAGTGTAAACAAATGAAGTAATCATAACAGCTGTTTGGAATCTACAGCCATCAAGGGAAAATACAGCAAGTGGGATGAAGAGTCCATGGAGCAATAAAAAAGGTTTCTATTTATCAATTTTATGGTATTTAAATATTTTATAGTAACTGGATGAACTGGTAAATATGAAATAACACCGAGCAAGGCTCGGTCCACCAGGTTACTCTATCATAATCTCTGTCTGTCTTTCCTTCCCTCTTCCTTCATCCTTCTACTTTCCAAATCTTTTTAACTTTACTACCGTCTTTTGTATATTCAAGTTCAAGCCTTATTTCTCTCTGATTTTTCATCCATATACTAGTGAATCCTATCTTAATTCTCCTTCATTAATGTAGATTCTCCTATCTTAATCCCCCATCTCCTCCATCATTCCTTCTCCTTTCTTTATTCCCCAACTTTCTCATCCATCTACCCTTACTTCTTTTCCCCCATTTTTTAGATTTACGCCTAGGTGAGTAGATCTGCCTTTTTCCAGGTGAGTAAGATTGTTCCTTTTTTCTTTCTTTCCTCTCCCCCTCATGTTCGTCCTGCTTCAGCAGGGGCTCCGATACCAACGAATCCTACCAGGTATGAGGAAACTTGAAGATTTAGTTGTAGCGTAACGAACATGTTGCTTGTAGATTATAATGTAGCTTGAAGATTAATGTAGCTTTAGTTATAATGTAGCTTGAAGATTAATGTAGCTTTAGTTATAATGTAGCCTAGCTTGAAGATTTAGTCTAAGGTAGCTTGTAGCTATGACTATTGGTGTGAATTAACAATAGTAAGCTTTGTTCTTATTGCAGGTATCAAGGACTCCCCGCTCTCCACTGTGTGCAGCTTCCAGTGGTGCCTCTCCATCATCTGCTGGCTGGTAACCATCCTCTCCCTGCTTGCCACGGCGGCCGAGAACTACGCGCGCCTCTGTCTGTCGCCGCACTGCTACTCGCTGCTGACCAAGGCGGTCATCACACTGACCATGCTGGGCATCTGGGTGGTCAGCTGTGTCTTGGTGGCGCTACAGGTGAGTGGATGTGGTGTGTTGTGGTTGTGGTTGTGGTTGTGGTGGCCACTGCCGCCGAGAACTACGCGCGCCTCTGTCTGTCGCCGCACTGCTACTCGCTGCTGACCAAGGCGGCCATCACGCTGACCATGCTGGGCATCTGGGTGGTCAGCTGTGTCTTGGTGGCGCAGCAGGTGAGTGGATGTGGTGTGTTGTGGTTGTGGTGGCCACGGCGGCCGAGAACTACGCACGCCTCTGTCTGTCGCCGCACTGCTACTCGCTGCTGACCAAGGCGGTCATCACGCTGATCATGCTGGGCATCTGGGTGGTCAGCTGTGTCTTGGTGGCGCTGCAGGTGAGTGGATGTGGTGTGTTGTGGTTGTGGCTGTGGTTGTGGTGGCCACGGCGGCCGAGAACTACGCACGCCTCTGTCTGTCGCCGCACTGCTACTCGCTGCTGACCAAGGCGGTCATCACGCTGATCATGCTGGGCATCTGGGTGGTCAGCTGTGTCTTGGTGGCGCTGCAGGTGAGTGGATGTGGTGTGTTGTGGTTGTGGCTGTGGTTGTGGTGGCCACGGCGGCCGAGAACTACGCACGCCTCTGTCTTTCGCCGCACTGCTACTCGCTGCTGACCAAGGCGGTCATCACGCTGATCATGCTTGGCATCTGGGTGGTCAGCTGTGTCTTGGTGGCGCTGCAGGTGATGTGGTGTGTTGTGGTTGTGGTGGCCACGGCGGCCAAGAACTACGCACGCCTCTGTCTGTCGCCGCACTGCTACTCGCTGCTGACCAAGGCGGTCATCTTGCTGATCATGCTGGGCATCTGGGTGGTCAGCTGTGTCTTGGTGGCGCTGCAGGTGAGTGGATGTGGTGTGTTGTGGTTGTGGTTGTGGTTGTGGTTGTGCTGGCCACTGCGGCCGAGAACTACGCGCGCCTCTGTCTGTCGCCGCACTGCTACTCGCTGCTGACCAAGGCGGTCATCACGCTGATCATGCTGGGCATCTGGGTGGTCAGCTGTGTCTTGGTGGCACTACAGGTGAGCTTGTTCACTAGTTTCAAAATAATGTTTATAAGTTCCAAAATAATGTGAACTGTTAGATCCAATCATTGATTCCAATTTCCGTTCTAAAAAAATATATTGGTGACCTCTTTTTACCTTGCGTTTGACACCCTCCCTCCCCCCTACAGGTCAGTGCGAGGAGTATTTAGACCAATATTAATTAACCAAAGCAAGGAAAGAACCGGTACAATGAAAGGGTGAATAGCCCTGCTAAAAGTATATGACAACACTGAAATCTGATACAACGATATCACCATATACTCATAGTCACCATATGGACAAAGGTGTTCTCACTATCCAGACCTGAGGATCAGCAAGAATACTTTTACTCTTGCAGCTTGACACAATGTTGTTGTTTAGTTAAAATTGTTACCTCAGGTAAGTTAATGACTTACAAATCATACAAATTTCAATTTCGTTACAGTAATTAATTCACGATACAATTTAGGGGAGTCAGGAGAGTGAAAACTGTCGGAAAAGGTAGAACATTGAGAAATAGAATCAACAATTTGTATAGCTTCCAAAAATATATGTGTAAAATTACGGGATGATGAACCCGGTTACATGGGATACATTATACAGCGCTTGAAATGGTGACCTACCCATTAGTCGAGTAAAATTAACACAAAAAACAGCTCGACCTAGAAGTAATTGTAATATAAATTAAAATTGTTGTTTCTTAATGGAAAAAATGCGATAAACACGATGGAACATAGTCTACTCATGTACGACCCTGGGTTTAGCCGCCATCTTGAAAAATAGGCGGCCATCTTGGATTTTATGCAAACATCTACTAAATCCTCTACTGTATAGAAACTAATTAACCTAAAAGGTCAACTTTTTTACTAAAATGTTCCCAGTAAACCAGGCATTCGTATAAATACATAACTATCTGATTACTTATTCATTTCTCAGAAATATAGTATCTGAAACTTTAAAATTTGCAAAACATTTGTTGTATTTTTACAGTTATTGAGAATTTATACATTAAAACTGAATTTTTGTTTTTGAACCACCATATTCATTTTAAAGAGAGAAAATTTTGCTACAGAATCAGTCTCTTGGTATGGCCTTCCAGCCATTTTAGAGTGGAACGGGTGCGAACTAAATATTTCTTTTCAGGATTTAACAGGACAGTTAGACCATAGTATAGATATATAATGTTACAATCTATCAAATTTCTGACCACTAGGGCAATAGCAATATAAAGTTAATTTAATGTACCTAGATGAAAAATGTACGATAAACACGATGAAACATAGTCTACTCATATACGACCCTGGGTGTAGCCGCCATCTTGAAAAATAGGCGGCCATCTTGGATTTTATGCAAACATTTACTAAATTCTCTACTGCATAGAAACCAATTAAACTAAAAGGTGAAATTTTTTACTAAAATGTTCCCAGTGAACCACGCTTTCATTTAAATACATATATATCTGATTACTTATTCATTTCTTAGAAATATAGTAACTGAAACTTTAAAATATGCAAAAAGGTTTTTGTACTTTTACAGTTTTCATGAATTTATACATTAAAATTTAGTTTTTGTTTTTGAACCACCATATTCATTTTAAAGAGAGAAACATTTGCTACAGAATCAGTCTGTTGGTACGGTCTTACAGCCATTTGATAGTGGAACGGGGTTGAACTAAATATTTCTTTTCAGGACTTAACAGGACAGTCAGACCATAGTATAGATCTATAATGTTACAATCTATCACACTTCTGACTACCAGGGCAATTGCAATATAAAGTTAATTTAATGTACCTAGATGAAAAGAGTGCAATTAACACGATGGAACATAGTCTACTCATGTGCGACCCCGGGTTGAGCCGCCATCTTGAGAAGCAGGCCGCCATAATTGATATCATGCAAGATTTTTCTAAATCCTCCATTGTTGGAAACCACCAAATTTGCCTGTTTATTTTGCATAGTAATATAGTTATTAATATTAAATTAACTTAAAACAACTTCAACAATACAAATACAAATTTACACCTTAACAAGAACTTTAATTACCACATAACATTAGTTTATAACTTATAGAATTGAATGCGGAAGTTATATTTTGGCACAAAATTGGAGATTTAATCATTTTTCCTTTTGCTCAAAAATGTTTTATTAGAGAAGGTACACCTAGAAGGAGACAAAAATGTTATATTTTTGCAGAATAAAACTCTCACCTAAGTTAGTTTAAGCTTAATAACTAAACAATAACTTTTTCAAGGTAAAAACATACCATAATCGAAAAATGAAAAATAAGAAATTTACAGACAGAGAATGAATTTTATTCACTGAAAAAACGTTAAAAAAATATTATGATTACGTATAACGGGGGACAAACCCATCACCCTGAATTATTAAAAAATTAACTGTTCATGAGGCTCAACAAATGTAGTTTATAAAATGTAATGATAAAAATATATTTAATGACTGATAAACAAAGATTAAAGTAACCATCAAGTTAAATTTAAACTTTGCTTAACTCTTCTTATTGGGGTTATGAATAATGAATAATGAATGAATAATAATGAATAATGATTTATTTATGTATTTAATTAAAGCATGAATCACGGGAAATGTTTTAATAACAGAATTGACCTTTTGAGTCATTGGTTTCCAAACAAGGGAGGATTTGGTAAAAACTTTCATGAAATCCAATATGGCGGCCTGTTTCTCAAGATGGCGGCTCAACCCGGGGTCGCACATGAGTAGACTATGTTCCATCGTGTTAATTGCACTCTTTCCATCCGGGTACATTAAATTAACTTTATATTGCGATTGTCCTGGTGGTCAGAAGTTTGATAGATTGTAACATTGTATATCTATACTATGGTCTGACTGTCCTGTTAAGTCCTGAAAAGAAATATTTAGTTCGCTCGCGTTCCACTATAAAATGGCTGTAAGACCGTACCAACAGACTGATTCTGTAGCAAATTTCTCTCTTTAAAATGAATATGGTGGATCAAAAACAAAAACTAAATTTTAATGTATAAATTCATAAAAACTGCAAAAGTACAAAAACTTTTTTGCAAATTTTTAAGTTTCAGTTACTTTATTTCTAATAAATGAATAAGTAATCAGATATATATGTATTTAAATGAAAGCCTGGTTCACTGGGAACATTTTAGTAAAAAACTTAGCCTTTTAGGTTAATTGGTTTCTATACAGTAGAGGATTTAGTAGATGTTTGCATAAAATCCAAGATGGCCGCCTATTTTTCAAGATGGCGGCTACTCCCAGGGTCGTATATGAGTAGACTATGTTCCATCGTGTTTTTCGTACATTTTTCATCTAGACACAATCAGTTTACTTTATATTGCAATTGCCCTAGTGGCCAGAAGTTTGATAGATTGTAACATTATATATCTATACTATGGTCTAACTGTTCTGTTAAATCCTGAAAAGAAATATTTAGTTCGCACCCGTTCCACTCTAAAAGGCTGGAAGACCATACCAACAGACTGAATCTGTAGCAAATTTTTCTCTCTTTAAAATGAATATAGTGGTTCAAAAACAAAAACTAAATTTTAATGTATAAATTTACAATAACTGTAAAAATACAACAAACTTTTTGCAAATTTTAAAGTTTAAGTTACTATATTTCTATGAAATCAATAAGTAATCAGATATAGATGTACTTATATGAAAGCCTGGTTCACTGGGAACAATTTAGTAAAAAAGTTGACCTTTTAGGTTAATTGGTTTCTACACAGTAGAGGTTTTAGTAATTGTTTGCATAAAATCCAAGATGGCCGCTTATTTTTCAAGATGGCGGCTAAACCCAGGGTCGTACATAAGTAGACTATGTTCCATCGTGTTTATCGCATTTTTTTCATTAAGAAACAACCATTCCAATTTATATTACAATTACTTCTAGGTATAAACCTATTTTTACTCGACTACCATGTAGGTATTTTAAGCCAAGTATGAATGACAGATGAATGAAGGATTTTGATTATGATTTTTGCGGACATTTGCCATCACTGATTAGTAAAAAACAAGTTTCACTTAGTTAGTGAAACTTGTTTTTTACTAATCAGTGATGGCAAATGTCCGCAAAAATCATAATCAAAATATAAAATTACCATCACCAACAATGAATTTCAAACAAAGAATGAAGGATGATTGTGGTGCGATACGACTTCGATACTGTGATACTGACATTTTCCTTAGACAGGACTGTTAATAGCCAAACAACCAATGGCAACTATAAAAATAAGGGACCTACATTTTAACATGGAACCCGAACCACAATTTTGCCTGGTTTACAATTTACGAACTAGTATAATTATGAGAACGGTCTTATGAACGTAGTATTCATAGTGCGGGCGTTAATCCACACTAGGGGACACTGCGTCCATAAGCCATCGCTCATAACTATCCACAATTCGTGACCTCCAAGTAGCTGGATTACAGGAACGCCACCGTCCCAGTCATTATTATAGCTGTTTCTTAGGATCATCATATTCATAGCGAACTCTACATAAAACACAACAGAAATAATCACATAGGCTTTTATTGGTAGTAAAACTCCACGAACTTCGTAAACATCGTAAACTTCATGCAAATCACTTCCTTCCTGGGGGAGGGCGATGCGAATAAAGACGCGACCCATCATGTCTTTCGACAGTGCATAAGAAAAACTACCGTTTCACAGTTTTATCGATTTTCAACTTTAAGGTTTTGATTTCAGTTCTACTACGACCTGCTGCCTGACTACTGCAGCACTCGGACGTCCAACATCCTGCCGTACCAAGCCTTGGTAGCCGTCCTGTGTGTTGTGCTGCCGGGACTGATCACCTTGGCGCTGTATCTGCGGTAAGCTTGGTAGCACTTTACCTGCGATCGGTAACTTAGGTAACGATGTATCTGTGGTAAGCTTGGTAGTACTTTACCTTCGGTGTGTAACTTAGGTAGCGTTGTATCTGCGGTAAGCTTGGTAGCGCTTTACCTGCGGTAGGTAACTTAGGTAGCGATGTATCTGCGTTAAGCTTGGTAGCGCTTTACCTTTGTTAGGTAACTTAGTCAGTGCTGTATCTGCAGTAAGCTTGGTAGCACTTTACACGCCGTAGGTGACTTAGATAGTGCTGTATCTGCGGTAAGCTTGGTAGCACTTTACCTGCGATCGGTAACTTAGGTAACGATGTATCTGTGGTAAGCTTGGTAGCGCTTTACCTGCGGTAGGTAACTTAGGTAGCGATGTATCTGCGATAAGCTTGGTAGCGCTTTATCTGCGGTAAGCTTGGTAGCGCTTTACCTGCGGTAAGTTTGGTAGCGCTTTACCTGCGGTAGGTAACTTAGAGAGCGCTATATCTGCGGTAAGCTTGGTAGCACTTTACCTGCGATCGGTAACTTAGGTAACGATGTATCTGTGGTAAGCTTGGTAGCGCTTTACCTGCGGTAGGTAACTTAGGTAGCGATGTATCTGCGATAAGCTTAGTAGCGCTTTATCTGCGGTAAGCTTGGTAGCGCTTTACCTGCGGTAAGTTTGGTAGCGCTTTACCTGCGGTAGGTAACTTAGAGAGCGCTATATCTGCGGTAAGCTTGGTAGAACTTTACCTGCGGTAGGTAACTTAGGTAGTGCTGTATCTGCGGTAAGCTTGGTAGCGCTTTACCTGTGTTAGGTAACTTAGTTATCGCTGTATCTGCGGTAAGCTTAGTAGCACTTTACCCGTGGTAGGTAACTTAGATAGTGCTGTATCTGCGGTAAGCTTGGTAGCACTTTACTCGCGGTTGGTAACTTAGGTAGCGCTGTACCTGCGGTGAGCTTGGTAGCACTTTACCCGCGGTAGGTAACTTAGGTAGCGCTGTATTTATAGTAAGCTTGGTAGCGCTTTACCTGTTGAAGGTAACTTAGGTAGAGCTGTAATTGGTAACCTTGGCAGTGTTTGGGTCAGAGTACTTGTTCAATCGTTCACTTTGGCAGATATCGGATGGCCGGCTTGGCCGCTAGGAGATGAGGCGAACTTTTGCCTACACAATAGAAATACATTGTGTGTAGTGGGGTGAAGGCCTATATCTCCTAGCGGCCATTCCGCCTTTTCCTGGTGTAAAAGTCATCTAGAATCTATTTTGGAACAAAATAAGTCACAAGAGAACTATTGCAAACTATAATGGGTGTCAATTGAAACATATATTTCATTAATTGTTTTTTGCAACAAAAATTAATCAAACTATGTATACTCGTATACATATTTTAACTTTTTTTGTTAAAAAAAAGTTGCTAGCAAGTTGTATTTGTTGAGTAAAAGGGTCTGCAGTAACTTTTTGGCAGCATTTAGCAGGTTCTCAGTGCTCTTAATTTCTTGATTTACTAAAAAAATAAACATTCAAAAACTTTGATTTAAGATTATTACAAATAACTTTTATAACACGTAATGTTATGCCTCGGAATGTTACTGTTATGACGATAGGCATACTGCGTCAACTAACGGTAATCATAAGAGCGACTCATACAAAAATGCTCTCATACGACTCATATAACACTAAGCGCTCATATTTAACCAAATATGATAATTTTGTTAAAAATGCCTAAGTCTGGTTATAATCAACTTACAAAACTTACTTACAAAACGTTAGCAGGTAGATAGGTTACAAAACGTACTCATAATACACAAATCTTAATATTCTGACAAGATTTGGGCCAGTTTCACACATTTATTACTATGCACATAGTCATAACTTAACGATTAAATAATATTGAAGTGCAACTGATATTTGAAACGTGTTGCGGTTGCAGGATCATCACGCAGGTGCGGCTGGCCCGCGCCAACCCCAGCTTCAAGCCGCCCATCGCCTTCAACTGGGACTACTCGCTGATGAAGACCAACCTTTACAGCTTCTTCTGCTTCTTCGCCTTCTGGCTGCCCTTCGGCGTCATCCTCTGTCTCGCCTCCACCAAGAAGATCTCGGCCCTCTTGTTCTACAACCTGGCGTGGCTGGCGCTCAGCAAGTCCTGCGTCAACAACATCCTGTACGCCGTCTGCAACCGCCACTTCCGCTCCGCCTACGTCAACCTGTTCAACTACTGCTGCTGCAAGACGACGGTCGCGTTCTCCCGGAGGTCGCGCGCCGAGGCGGTCCGCCCCACCGGGGACGTGCGCGTCCACATCATCCCGGGGTACAACATGTACTCCTACACCAGCCCCCAGCGGGCCAACCGGGACACGGCCAAGTCGCCGGGCAAGCGCGGGGCCCCCAGGACTAGAACCAACGGCCGGGATGTGTACGAGTTGTGAGAGGAAACGTGATATTTTTTGTTAAAAGGCTTGAGTATAATCAAAAGACAGACCTTGCGGTGTTCCCAGATCGCTGTCCCCGCCGTGCACGGTCCCTCTGAGAGTTTACTGGCAGAAGGATTTTCCACTCGGGTTCGACAAATCTTGGATAACAATTAAGTTCTGCTCCTATCTGCCTACGTGTTGATAATACGGTAACCGTGTAAAGAATCCCACATCAATCCCATATCATTCTATCACATAGCCTTTATTAAATATGGAATTTTTCAGGCCGGCAAGAGTGGAAAGACCTATTGCTGTCAGTAGATTCTTTTATATGTCTACATTACGCTTAGGCAACACCACGTTTACGTTTAATCGCTGTGGCCGTGGTAAGTATATGTGTTCTATGTGATGGTCGGTGTATCTGAGACAATATTCATGGGCACATTCTACACTTTTTGTCTACAAGTTTTAGTGTAAACTTTCAAAATAATCATGAAATGTAAGATTGTTTGAATGTCATTGATGTAAAAGAGTGCTGGAAAAAGTATTCTTAGGTTGAGAGTACTGAAAATGTTCTTGCCAAAGAGAAATATTTTTTGAAAGGACATTATTTTTCACCTTGAATAACCATAGCACGACTTTAGCGTTAGGAAATGAGCGTCGCAATGATTTAAACTAAGTTTTAATAAATAAAGAGTTGTTTGAGGTTGTTCAATTACTAACTTAGAAAAAGATGAAAATATCAAGTTTAAGAGAATTCCGATATTAAGTTGAGTTGTTAGTCTCATTTAACTGTTCAACATTTAATATTTTACATTAGTAAGTTTTGGTTTGAATAACGATGAAAGTGGTGGTAAAATTTTGTAAACTTTCTAATAAAAAATACTTATTTTTAAAACTCATTGCTTCCAAAATATAATTTGAAAAAAATACAAGTTCATTAAGGCAGATTAATTCTTTTAAAGTAAAAAAATCTTCGTAAGGTAAATGCTGTTGACTCATGTTAAATTCCTATTCTATTGCATTTAATCTAGGACTGCGTTTGAAAACAACGTCAACTGACACTCAACATTAATAAGTAAACGAAGATATTGATCTTTGAAGACAACAGAGAGCTGTCCTATTGCGCAATAGACCTAAAAGCAAGACTACCGAACAGTGAATATTATTTATAACTTCAGTGTAATAACAGAAAAATACTCTTTTAATCTAATTCAATACCTTTAACATGTAGTATATTTAAAACTAGCAGACGGGGTTTATATCATGCTGAGGCTTATGATCAGTAATAAACATACTGTAGTTGAATTTGACTTAACAATCGTAATTATAAATTATGATTCATTCACATTTTACTCTGAATAAAACTTTCTTTCACTGAAAAAGTACAATATAAATAAACGAAACCTCTCCAAATGATAACATGTCATACAAAGTTATAAAGTAGAAATTGTGTAAATTTATAACCTTAATAACATTACAAATTAGAGTAGCAGAATTTAGAAACAAGACCACCTTAATACCCTGAATCTGAGTAATAGACTATCACCTTTTGTAAAACATGTCAACTGAGTGGAAAACAACCCAATAATTGTTCTAGATATTTAAAATACTTAGTTCAGTTATTCAAAATACTTATTTTTGGTTTATTTTCTAGAATCAAGCCTTCATAACGATTTAAAAACTGTTTTTTTCAAGAACTACACATAAAACTCACAAAGTAATGTCCTAATAAAAGTACTCAAAATGTAATTATAATATTTATAGATATACGTTTTACTATATACATACTTTTAGTGTTCAACGAATTGTATTTAAAATAGCAAAGTGCCTACATTATTGTGATGTTTGATATATTCTTTATGATATAAAGTATGCAAATGTGAATTTATTCTTAGGGAAAGTATTCAAACATAAACAATTCAGTCAAACTCTTTGACGGGCAGAGACAAAAATTGCACTATTTTATTTCTGGCTTTATATACTTGCAAAGACACCGCAATATTGCTGTATATTTTTGATGTACTTGTGTATGTAAATTTGCTGTCTATCAATTCCATGTTTAAGAAATACCTTTGATGTCGTGACAATAAATGTGCTATAATCTAATACAAAGTACTTCAGCGAAAGGACGATAGAAATACATTAATATGCTTGATAAATTTTTAATATTGCAATCAATTTTCTTATCTGTGGTTTCTAAGAAACCTAAGGCGATGGGAAATCATCTGATAAGGAGAAATCGAAGTCAAAATAGTTTTGTTTGTGTTTTAAACTACGAGTTGCTAAAACTACAGAAGAAGTTTAAGTTTTTACTGTGTGCGTGTACTTTTTCAGGCTTCATTCGTCAAGTTATGTGAACAGAAATGTAGCTATAAGATTGTAGCGTTCTTTGAAGGCATTTTTTTACATGACTCATAATATATTAATTATGATATTGCTGCTCCCTATTAACATGCTTAACTTTTAACACGTTTAATACACGTGAATATAATTTAATGTATATATTTACAATTCTTTTGAAACCGAGATAATATATCGTAAATCTGTACATTTTAGACATCAGTGAGAGCTGTAATGTTTTACTAATCATAAAACTATAGCTTGAATGAAATTTTTCGAAATTAGTCGAAAACAATTTTTGGAAATATGAATACGGGCTTTGTGACTGGATTTCCTTGAAAAATGTAGATTAATAATAATCACCAATCGATGTAATAACGTACAAAATATAGCTGTATTTTTAATATGAAAGCTAACGTATTATTTTGATACTTGAAAATTATAAACTCAAAGAGACAGAAATTAAGTTTCGCCATACTTAATTCAGTAACTAAAAATTAATCATATACAATAAATGATAAAAAATATTGTTCATTTTTTGTGATAGTTATAACTGAAGTACTTAAAAGAAATTTTCAAGTGAATGTAGTTAGTAACATAATTAGTGAGGTCGTTTTGTGTTGTAGCCAGATAAATGTCCAATACTCGAAAACGTTGAGGGTTTAGATTTACTTGATCAATCGAGTGCTCTAGTACTATCGGGGGCATCAAACTATTGCTGACTTGAGTTAAGGAGGAAAATACTGCTTGATTGATTAAAAGGTACCCAATATTCCAAAATTTATTTAAAAAATCAATTTAGTTGTTTTTAACCTAAAAAGGCATTGCTATTGATTTTAAATTAGTTGCTCTTATCCATAGTTCATAGTGAGTATAAATCCAAACAATGTTGTTTGCAAAAGATTTAGGGTGGTTAAATGGTATGGTCTATTTGACTATACTAATAAATATTATTTTAGTTTTGTAATGAAACGCATTTTGTAATGGGAGGCACATTCGCATGCACTAGTGCACATCATGTGCACGAAAAATTTCAAGCAAAACGAAACGAAATTCAAGCAAACAAATTCTGTGCGGGGTCTGATGTTTAAAAGGCAAGATTAAACTGTGGTCAAGAATTTAACAACAAAGGATTATAATTACATTATAGTCTGACTGCACTGACTTATTCTTCTTGATATTTCTATCTATAGATTTTTCTTCTTAAGTTCACCTCAGCAGTAAGGCCTAGCATGTCATATCACGTTAATGTTAAATGTTAGTAGTACAGTACTTGGCCCATCCAAAATCAAAATCCCACCTAGACTTAATGCCGTCCTCGACCCGATGGTGCTTTAGTATTTATTGTTTTTAATGTTTCGTTCTCTCCGCACTATTGCGAACTGAGAGAAAATTATTTGTTAATGCACAAATTTACTTTTAGTTCCTACTATGCGGTGTATATAACATGAATGTCCAGGTGTTGCCTGCCAAAGTCATTGTAAACCGCTTAGTAATCTTTATTAAGCTAGTTATTGAATGGTTTGTATTTAGCTAGAGAAACATCTTCCCACAGATACTAAATGATTGGATATCAAAACAACTGAGACCTACTACGAAGGTTTGTTACTCATTGTGTTTCGACCGATAATAACATAGAATGCAAACATATTAAATATAAGTTTTAGTTTTTTATTTTTTTTTTAGTACAAAAAGAGATATACGTAAGGTACAAAATAAAAAGTGTTTGGTTTACTTATAACCATTCACAGAGCTGAACGTTTGAGAAAAATGTATTGATTTAAATGAAAATTTTGCGCTTTTACGTGATTCTCTTGATATACAATCCATTTTTCCAAAATATCATACATGAAATTCCTCTAACCTCAATTATATATCAGAAACAAATATTTTCAGAAAATTTCAAAAAGTTCAAAACACCTAGAGTTTTCTTTTTAAAAGTTGCAATACTAAAACTTCAGATTTTTATCATGTTTTTATTCACTAAACTACGCGTAACAAGCAAATTTATTCATAAAAACTTTACTAATATTATTAAACTATTTTCAAATACCGATAGAGACTGGACAGAATTAAAAGGTGGGGAGTTGAGTTATTTAAAGTATTACTAGAGAAGCAATTATCGGCGTGCAATTAGAGTCTCAAAATCATTCGATTATGCCATCTCGATCAAGAATCGTCAACGACCTTCCGCTCCAGCTGAATTTTTTATTTTACAGAAAGAATTGTTGGTAGCCTTCTTTGTTGTCTTAGCTTGCCAACTTAGACATCCGTTAGAATGACAACGATATATAAATGTGATATCTCACTGTCCTGCACCAACTGTGGCTAGCTATAACCTCTCATGCTTTTAATGTACGTATTTTCCTACTCCAACCGTTTATGAAAGCCCCACACTTCTGTAATGAACGTCTGTAATTGTTTTAAGCGGTTAGTGTTTATATTTCTAAGTGTATTTTTAAATGTTAAAGTATTTAATTTTTTTCAGAAAAATCATTAATGAATACATTCCATTTCATTTTTCTCAATTTTAATAATTAATTGATAGTTCAGTGTTTAATTTTATCCACAAGTGAGTGTAGATTAAAAATATTGCAGGACCATATTATCAAATGTTACTACTGCAGGCCAAATAACTTTGCCTATAAACATTTTCTTCATGCCAAAACAGAGAGCACTGAAAACCATAAATTTTACTTTGTCAGTAATGTCTGTACTATATGAACTGTATAATGACTGTGAAAATGTGTTTAATAATTATTTAATGCTAGTAGCCAATTAGGTGATTATTTCAGAGGTGATTATTTATTTGGTCATGCATGTACTAAGCTTATTGATACGTGAACAAAGGTATAGTTTAACAAAGAAACAATTTTACTTAAGGTACGTTTTACCTAGGCCATCTTTAGAAATAAGGCTGCGGCCTTCGACCTGAACGCCACTTCTAAAGGGTATTTTTGCATAGTAAAAACCCTTACAGAGCCAGCTGGTTTCACGTAAACAAAAAATAGTGCCATAAGAGAATATGTATAAACAAATCAGTTTGACCCCTCGGCGCGATGTTGCCATTTACTAGCGCCGTGGCCTTGTTTCTAGAAATGGCTATGTTTTTACTCATGACGGAATAAGTCAACTGACATTTTTGATGTTAGTCACTTAAAAAAGGATTTACTTTAATGTAGCAGATTTACAGGATAGAGCGTCTCTACTCAATGGCTCAGTTCCACATCTGGCTCCTGGTAAAATAGTGCTGTTACAATCCGCAACTTATATAAATAAACGAAAAAGCATTTATGTAACTGTGAATGTGTTCAAGTCTAAGAGCTTAGGTTTTCAAAATCTGAGAAAACTTGCAGAGGTATTTTGGTAAAATAAGACAGATAGTTCACATAAGGCATTAAAGCCAAGAACATAAATAGATATGGACTCAGAAAGCAGTCTATTAGTTGAACAAATATATTTTATAAAGTGATAAGAAAGAAGACTGGAATTCTTAAATTCAATAAAACTGCATCTGAACTAATACTTTGCAGCTGTTCAAGTTAATAAAACGGTATTTACGATTGGTTTCCCTCTTAAAATCAAGTTTGAATGCAGTGTCATTCGTTTTAAAAGAAATCGTTTATGTTTTTCAATGGAAAACCTTTTGTCAAGCAGAACGGATATTTTAAATTCATGTATTACGCTGGGTGAACTATTTTTTAAAGACACAATAGTTTAGGGTTATTGTGCTAAATCGTTTACAAAAAAAGTAGCTTGTAAGTAGCTAGAATTTAAAAAAACCCTATTCTATTATTATTATCATTTTTGTTATTACTATTATTCATAGCACTCATATTTGTAGTGTTTACTTTACCTCGTACAAAGTAATATCCATAGATTATCGTTTAAGTCCAGTTTATAACCGTGCGATTAGAATCAATTTAGTTTTTGAAAATCATGCGTTTATTTCTATGGGAGCTATTTTTTATGAAAAGGTTTATTTTTGTAGTTTTGGATGGAGATTATCCACTGTGACTTGTGATATTTTATAGACGTATTAATTTTTCATAAATCAAAATTAAACGGGAATGCCAACTGCAACTTGTAAGAATCTTAAATGTCTAACTGTTGATAAATGTTGTATATTTTGTAATTGTTGTTGAAAATATATGTAACAAATACAATTGTTTTATTCGTCCTAAGACCAAATAAAAACATAATTCAAATAACCAAATTGTAATACATGATTCCATAATGAAATGTTCAATGTTTTAATTAAAAAGGTTTATGGATAAGATCTGGATTTACCGAATCAAGCCAAAGTGGATCATATTCTTGGATTTCCCTGTACCTATGAATGGGCATATGGCTACATAAATAACCACAAAGACTTTACATTTTGCAAAGGCCTAAAAATGAAATAAATACATAATTAGGCCGTATAGATCTGATACTTTAGCAATTTTTCAGGAATGGGTATACTAACACCAAAAAATTAAATTACTGAATAGTAATAATAGAGTTTATTTGGATAACTTATGTAGATAAGACATAAAAACCAGGACAGCCAAAATTTGGGGAGTTTGGAACCGCATTTAAAACAAGCTGATTTTTTTTCATACAATCATTAAAGGTATACGCGAAAAGCGTAAAAGTCATTTTTGTAGAGAATGAAATTTCCAATAAAATTATTACACACACTCATGACATAATTGCTGATACTATTATTAATTTTCTAATTTTAAACAAGTTTTATTTCGCTTTTTATAAGGAATGCATGTAAACGTGGAATATGCTATTTTTTGTATATTTTTGATGTTATATCCAGTATTTCCAATGGGGTGGAGACGAATTGTCTAAGAGGAAAATAAACTATATTATGGAATATTGTTTAAAATTGCAGTAATTCGACACTTCAATCTTTGAATTTCCACATGATAGAAGAGAAGCTGACCTCACAAAAAATGCCTCCATCAATAAGGATTGAATGGAATTTTCTATTTATATTGCTAATGGGGCAAAGCATGTCGACTTAAGGGGGTTAGTAAAATATATTTATGAATTAATGCTGTGAAATATTCAAGCACTGATATTTCAGCAGTGATATTCCACCAGTGATATTTTAGCAGTGATAATATAGCACTAATATTCTAGTAGTGAAACCTCGGTCCATAATGAAAGCGTAGCTGAGCTTGTAATGGTGAGTACATTTTACTAATTCCTTAGTTATTGAACGATTTTGTCAACTAAGCTGCCTAATAACTGGAATTATTTTAGTTAAAATTCTATAAATATTACCTGGTGGTATCTCGCTTCGCTGGGAAATAGCAAACAAATATAAAGTAAATAAAACAGCTGTTCAGCCCTCTTCTTTAAATTTTATCAAAAGTAATATTTTTCCTGAAATTTTCTTTCCGAGACCTTTTATTCAAGTATGGATTTGACGGGTGTATGCCTTTATGGTTTTCTCAAAAGTTAACGGGTAGTTTGTGCTTTATGTATAGATACGTTATTTTCCCTTAAGGTCTTTTAGCCAAAATAATTATTTAAATTTTTCCCCTCTGTTGGTTTGATATGTTGAGGCAATAAGAGGAAATTTTTAATGTAGCTGAAACTGTGAGAGCCTTAGAAGTCCTAAGTGCCAAAAACAGGCAAAACTTGCCTAGGCCTATGTTGGTAAAACTTCAGGGAAAACCGCCTCAACTACAGGGCCTATATTTTGGAAATGTATACGATTCATTACACCGTTTAAAATCTATCATAAAAAACTATTATTTTTTAATATTTTGGATTTTTATGTCCAATGACAATAAGCCATGTATCAAAATGAAAAGAAATAAATTTCTCACAATATGCAATTTTTATTTTTCCGATATTATAAAAAATACAAGAGCAATTATTGGCGTTCGAGTTGAAATAGAGGGTTTTATCTGGTAGATATTTCGAGCAAAAATAACTCGGAGTTCTAAATATAAAATGACAAATGTACTTAACGGACCTGGTGTTGAATTTATTTGTCTTCAAGGTGTATTAAATTATTCTCTCTTAGGTCAAATATATTGCCGTAATTTGCGATCGTGTGAACCTTTATAGGCGCCGATCGCCGACTCCGCGGGGTAATATTTACTATTTTCATCCCTATTTGGACTGTTATTTGAATGAGCGACGACATTATATCAGCCTCTGAGGCTATATTTTGGATATTAAAAGTGGAAAAGAGTAATTTGTACTCTAGTTACGACCATAATTTTGGTTATGGTTTTTAAGACCATAAAACTGTTTATTTACTACGTCGCACTACCTTTTCCCATTATCATCCGAATTGCCTTTAGCCCCCTCTTAAATAGTAGACATCATTAAGTAATATTGGAACACATTACAGGAGTGCAAAAATCTGGAAACTATTTTCACCACACTGCGCCGTAATCAGCCATTACAAACGTTCGGCTCTAGAGCCGAAAGTCAGCTCTATATTTAGTTCGGTTAACTAAATATAGAGTAAAATTAAAACTCACCAAATTTGGTAGTATAGCCTGTAGATGTCAAATATCTTTTTATTACAAGAGACCGGTTTCGATTCTATGACGAATCATCTTCAGTCCTGTAATTATCTAATTATTAACTTGAGCACATTTCCATGATTGTCGGGATTTAAAAAACGTTTTTACTTCACTACACAAACAAACACATATATATACATTTTTCCACCATGTTAACAGTCGATGTGTACACATTTTAACCTCAAATTGTCCATACAGTATGGATCCTGTAGATCTACTAACAACTGCCAGTAGGTGGTTAGTCAAGGACACCTTTCAGCTGATTTGAATTCTTGTTTTCCAGGCTATTGTATAATTTGAATGTTAGTTTATTTGTGTAGTGAAGTAAAAACGTTTTTTAAATCCCGACAATCATGGAAATGTGCTCAAGTTAATAATTAGATAATTACAGGACTGAAGATGATTCGTCATAGAATCGAAACCGGTCTCTTGTAATAAAAAGATATTTGACATCTACAGGCTATACTACCAAATTTGGTGAGTTTTAATTTTATAATATAAGGTGTCAAGGCTTCAGCAATCTATTGATAAATATAGAGATCAAATAGATGATCAAATAAATGATCAAATAAATGATCTGTTTTAAGCAGATCATTTATTTGCTTAAAACAACAAATTATACGGCATTCAATAGGTTCTAGCGACAGGATAGTTACTATCAATGATTTTCATGGCAATGTTTGCTTGGTAACCAGGGCAAAAGTTGTACTATTGCTCATTAAAAAAAAAGAAAAACAAGAATACAGAATACAGAAAACTTCATTCATAAACATCAAGTCTAGAACAGGCGTCATACATAAAAAAACAATAACTTAAAGGATTTCAGAGTTTATTTGCCCTCTCCAGAAACTCGCCAATTGTGTAGATCGACTCCTCCATAAGCCAGCAACGCAGTCTTCTTTTCAACTTGCTGTTGGGAGAGCGTTTAACAGCTTTGCTCTCGCATAAGATGTTTTTTTGGAAAATAGTGCAGTTCTGTGAGCTGGTAAATTAAAGTTGCGTCAATACCTGGTTTCCCTTCCATGGTGAATATTTTGAGTTGAGTTGAGACTAATAGCATGCAGGATAACCTCAAGAATGTAGATAGCTGTCACAGTGATTATCTTTAGGTCTTTGTATGCTCCGTTAAAGCTGTCCCGTGGTGCGATGTCAGCCATTATTCTTATCGCCCGCTTCTGAAGGACCATAACACGCTGAAGGTAGTTGGAAGATGCGCCCCAAAGTATGATCCCGTACCTAATTCTGCTTTCAAAGAGTGCATGGTAGGCAACTTTGGTGGTTTCTGGGGGACTGATGAGTTTGATTCTTTTCAGGGCAAACAGTTCAGTGCTGAGCTGACTACATAACATAAACTATCCATGTGGATATTCCAGGAGAGACAATAATCCAGTATAAGTCCAAGGTGTTTTGTCGAGTGAGAAATCATGTCAAAAGCTTCTGATAGCTCAGCATGTCACACAAAGTTTGAAATCCCCGTCAGCATGACTTTAAATTGCTATAATTCCTAAACGTAAGCAGACACAGGAAGCAGAGTGGTGAATTACGTTAGTTGTGGTGCTATACTATCTTTCGATGTTAATGTATCCTTGTAGCGCAGTCTTATTTTTTTGAAAATAGGGTTCAAAATTGGGGTGACTGGCCTCTTGTCCGTGCCCTGTCGGCATGACTTTAAATGGCTGTAATTCCTAAATGTAAGGAGATACAGGAACCAGAGTGATTAATTACATTAGTTATGGTTCTTTACTATCTGCTGATATTAATGTTTTCTTGTTGCGCAGTCTATTTTTTTTTAACTGGGTTCAAAGTTGGGGTGATTGACCTTGTACGGTGCCCTGTCGGCATGTTAAATGTCTGTAGTTCCTAAACGTAAGGATATACAGGAACCAGAGTGGTGAATACGTTAGTTCTGGTCTTATACTATCTGCCGATGTTAGTAAAGCTTGTTTGGGAGTCCTAGGTGGAAGATACCGGATAGGGTCATTGCAAATCCTTATTACTCAAAATTAATGAATTCTCGATGTTCTGCTTGCATATAATTTATCTAAATAATTCACACTGTTTGATCCCCTATTTTTTCTTTTACCCTTTTAATTTCGGGGGGGTCCGGGCCCCCTGCCCCCCCCCCCCTTATATACGCCACTTTAAGCTAGTGGTGGGGATGTTGTTGTTTTTGTCACTTTATTGATTGTCTGCTGTATTGTTACTACCTGCTTCCGTTCACCCACATAGCTCTTCAACCATAGCACTGCTGTATCTTTTATGCCCACTGAACTTATTTTAGCCTTCATGACTAATTGGTGATCGTTACTACCTGCTTCCTACATAGCTCTTAAACCATAGCAGTGCTGTATCCTTTATGCCCACTGAACCTATTTTAGCCATGACTGGATTGGTGGTCTAAGCAATCAATTGCTTTGCTTAGATCGAGAAATGTACTTGTGACGGTATTTAATTTCTTCTATGTTGTCAATTATATGCTCAAGCAAATC
>JAQJVK010000369.1:0-76271 GCA_035578135.1 Flexamia atlantica
ACCCAAGTTACCTTAAAAACTTAGGTTTTGGAAATATGGGTGATTAAATTAGTCGCTATGCGATGTGCGGACAACGATTTTTCTAAGTTTGACATGAAATATAAAAATAAATACGGAATTGTGGATACATGACGTTCACATAGGGTGATAGAATAGGACCAGAACCTCTGTATATATACCACCCAAGTTACCGTAAAAACTTAGGTTTTGGAAATATGGCTGATTAAAGTAGTCGCATTGAGATGTGCGGACAGCGATTTGTCAAAGTATGACATGAATAATAAAATAAATACGGAAGTGTGCCAACATGACGTACACATAGGATGATAGAATAGGTCCTGAAATTTAGTATTATACCACCCAAGTTACCTTAAAAACTTAGGTTTTGGAAATATGGGTGATTAAATTAGTCGCTATGCGATGTGCGGACAACGATTTGTCTAAGTTTGACATGAAATATAAAAATAAATACGGAATTGTGGATACATGACGTACACATAGGGTGATAGAATAGGTCCAGAACTTTAGTACTATACCACCCAAGTTACCTTAAAAACTTAGGTTTTGGAAATACGTGTGATTAAAGTAGTCGCTATGCGATGTGCGGACATCGATTTGTCGAAGTTTGACACGAAATATAAAAAAAAATACGGAGGTGTGCCAACATGACGTACACATAGGATGATAGAATAGGTCCAGAACTTTAGTACTATACCACCCAAGTTACCTTAAAAACTTAGGTTTTGGAAATACGGGTGATTAAAATAGTCGCTTTGGATATGTGGACAGTGATCCACCTAAGTTTGACATAAAATATAAAATAAATACGGCAGTGTGTCAGCATGACGTACACGTAGGGTGATAAAATAGGACCAGAACTTCTGTATTTATACCACTCAAGTTACCGTAAAAACTTAGGTTTTGTAAATATGGCTGATTAAAGTAGTCGCATTGAGATGTGCGGACAGCGATTTGTCAAAGTATGACATGAAAAATAAAATAAATACGGAAGTGTGCCAACATGACGTACACATAGGATGATAGAATAGGTCCAAAACTTTAGTACTATACCACCCAAGTTACCTTAAAAACTTAGGTTTTGGAAATACGGGTGATTAAAATAGTCGCTTTGGATCTGTGGACAGTGATCCCACCTAAGTTTGACATAAAATATAAAATAAATACGGAATTGTGGATACATGACGTACACATAGGGTGATAGAATAGGACCAGAACTTCTGTACTATAACACATAAGTTACCGTAAAAACTTAGGTTTTGGAAATATGGCTGATTAAAGTAGTCGCATTGAGATGTGCGGACAGCTATTTGTCAAAGTATGACATGAAAAATAAAATAAATACGGAAGTGTGCCAACATGACGTACACATAGGATGATAGAATAGGTCCTGAAATTTCAGTATTATACCACCCAAGTTACCTTAAAAACTTAGGTTTTGGAAATATGGGTGATTAAATTAGTCGCTATGCGATGTGCGGACAGAGATTTGTCTAAGTTTGACATGAAATATAAAAATAAATACGGAGGTGTGCCAACATGACGTACACATAGGATGATAGAATAGGTCCAGAAATTTAGTACTTTACCACCCAAGTTACCGTAAAAACTTAGGTTTTGGAAATATGGCTGATTAAAGTAGTCGCATTGAGATGTGCGGACAGCGATTTGTCAAAGTATGACATGAAAAATAAAATAAATACGGAAGTGTGCCAACATGACCTACACATAGGATGATAGAATAGGTCCAGAACTTTAGTACTATACCACCCAAG
Source organism: Flexamia atlantica (assembly GCA_035578135.1). NCBI lineage: Eukaryota > Metazoa > Arthropoda > Insecta > Hemiptera > Cicadellidae > Flexamia > Flexamia atlantica. The sequence goes on from JAQJVK010000369.1 coordinate 1,794, forward strand.
TTACCTTAAAAACTTAGGTTTTGGAAATACGGGTGATTAAAATAGTCGCTTTGGATCTGTGGACAGTGATCCACCTAAGTTTGACATAAATTATAAAATAAATACGGAATTGTGGATACATGACGTACACATAGGGTGATAGAATAGGACCAGAACTTCTGTACTATACCACCCAAATTACCGTAAAAACTTAGGTTTTGGAAATATTGGTGATTAAATTAGTCGCTATGCGATGTGCGGACAACGATTTGTCGAAGTTTGACACGAAATATAAAAATAAATACGGAATTGTGGATACATGACGTACACATAGGGTGATAGAATAGGACCAGAACTTCTGTTTTATAACACCCAAGCTACCGTAAAAACTTAGGTTTTGGAAATATGGCTGATTAAAGTAGTCGCATTGAGATGTGCGGACAGCGATTTGTCAAAGTATGACATGAAAAATAAAATAAATACGGAAGTGTGCCAACATGACGTACACATAGGATGATAGAATAGGTCCTGAAATTTAGTATTATACCACCCAAGTTACCTTAAAAACTTAGGTTTTGGAAATATGGGTGATTAAATTAGTCGCTATACGATGTGCGGACAGAGATTTGTCTAAGTTTGACATGAAATATAAAAATAAATACGGAGGCGTGCCAACATGACGTACACATAGGATGATAGAATAGGTCCTGAAATTTAGTATTATACAACCCAAGTTACCTTAAAAACTTAGGTTTTGGAAATATGGGTGATTAAATTAGTCGCTATGCGATGTGCGGACAACGATTTGTCTAAGTTTGACATGAAATATAAAAATAAATACGGAGGTGTGCCAACATTACGTACACGTAGGGTGATAGAATAGGACCCAGAACTTCTGTATTATATTACCCAAGTTAACGTAAAAACTTAGGTTTTGGAAATATGGCTGATTAAAGTAGTCGCATTGAGATGTGCGGACAGCGATTTGTCTAAGTTTGACATGAAATATAAAAAAAATACGGAGGTGGCTCCAACATGACGTACACATAGGATGATAGAATAGGACCAGAACTTCTGTATTATACCACCCAAGTTACCGTAAAAACTTAAGTTTTGGAAATATGGGTGATTAAATTAGTCGCTATGCGATGTGCGGACAACGATTTGTCTAAGTATGACATGAAATATAATAATAAATACGGAGGTGTGCCAACATGACGTACACATAGGATGATAGAATAGGGCCAGAACTTTGGTACTATACCACCCAAGTTACCGTAAAAACTTAGGTTTTGGAAATACGGGTGATTAAAATAGTCGCTTTGGATGTGGGGACAGTGATCCACCTAAGTTTGACATAAAATATAAAATAAATGCGGAATTGTGGATACATGACGTACACATAGGGTGATAGAATAGGACCAGAACTTCTGTATTATACCACCCAAGTTACCGTAAAAACTTAGGTTTTGGAAATATGGGTGATTAAATTAGTCGCTATGCGAAGTGCGGACAACGATTTGTCGAAGTTTGACACGAAATATAAAAAAATACGGAGGTGTGCCAACACGACGTACACATAGGATGATAGAATAGGTCCAGAACTTTAGTACTATACCACCCAAGTTACCGTAAAAACTTAGGTTTTGGAAATATGGGTGATTAAATTAGTCGCTATGCGATGTGCGGACAACGATTTGTCTAAGTTTGACATGAAATATAAAAATAAATACGGAATTGTGGATACATGACGTACACATAGGGTGATAGAATACGACCAGAACTTCTGTACTATACCTACCAATTTACCGTAAAAACTTAGGTTTTGGAAATATGGCTGATTAAAGTAGTCGCATTGAGATGTGCTGACAGCGATTTGTCAAAGTATGACATGAAAAATAAAATAAATACGGAAGTGTGCCAACATGACGTACACATAGGATGATAGAATAGGTCCTGAAATTTAGTATTATACCACCCAAGTTACCTTAAAAACCTAGGTTTTGGAAATATGAGTGATTAAATTAGTCGCTGTGCGATGTGCGGACAACGATTTGTCTAAGTTTGACATGAATTATAAAAATAAATACGGAATTGTGGATACATGACGTACACATAGGGTGATAGAATAGGACCAGAACGTCTGTATTATACTACCCAAGTAACCGTAAAAACTTAGGTTTTGGAAATATGGCTGATTAAAGTAGTCGCATTGAGATGTGCGGACAACGATTTGTCTAAGTTTGACATGAAATATAAAAATAAATACGGAATTTTGGATACATGACGTACACATAGGGTGATAGAATAGGATTAGAACTATATTATTATACCACTCAGGTTACCGTCAAAACTTAGGTTTTGGAAATACGGGTGATTAAAATAGTCGTTTTGGATGTGTGGACAGCGATCCACCTAAGTTTGACATAAAATATAAAATAAATACGGAAGTGTGTCATCATGACGTACACGTAGGATGAAAGAATAGGACCAGAACTTTAGTACTATACCACCCAAGTTACCTTAAAAACTTAGGTTTTGGAAATATGGGTGATTAAATTAGTCGCTATGCGATGTGCGGACAACGATTTGTCTAAGTATGACATGAAATATAATAATAAATACGGAGGTGTGCCAACATTACGTACACGTAGGGTGATAGAATAGGACCAGAACTTCTGTGTTATACCACCCAAGTTACCGTAAAAACTTAGGTTTTGGAAATATGGCTGATTAAAGTAGTCGCATTGAGATGTGCGGACAGAGATTTGTCGAAGTTTAACACGAAATATAAAAAAAATACGGAGGTGTGCCAACATGACGTACACATAGGATGATAGAATAGGTCCAGAACTTTAGTACTATACCACCCAAGTTACCGTAAAAACTTAGGTTTTGGAAATATGGCTGATTAAAGTAGTCGCATTGAGATGTGCAGACAGCGATTTGTCTAAGTTTGACATGAAATATAAAAATAAATACGGAATTGTGGATACATGACGTACACGTAGGGTGATAGAATAGGACCAGAACTTCTGTATTATACCACCCAAGTTACCGTAAAAACTTAGGTTTTGTAAATATGGCTGATTAAAGTAGTCGCATTGAGATGTGCGGACAGCGATTTGTCAAAGTATGACATGAAAAATAAAATAAATACGGAAGTGTGCCAACATGACGTACACATAGGATGATAGAATAGGTCCAGAACTTTAGTACTATACCACCCAAGTTACCTTAAAAACTTAGGTTTTGGAAATATGGGTGATTAAATTAGTCGCTATGCGATGTGCGGACAGCGATTTGTCTACGTTTGACATGAAATATAAAAATAAATACGGAATTGTGAATACATGACGTACACATAGGGTGATAGAATAGGACCAGAACCTCTGTATTATACCACCCAAGTTACCGTAAAAACTTAGGTTTTGGAAATATGGGTGATTAAATTAGTCGCTATGCGATGTGCGGACAGCGATTTGTCTAAGTTTGACATGAAATATAAAAATAAATACGGAATTGTAAATACATGACGTACACATAGGGTGATAGAAAAGGACCAGAACTTCTGTATTATACCACCAAAGTTACCGTAAAAACTTAGGTTTTGGAAATATGGGTGATTAAATTAGTCGCTATGCGATGTGCGGACAACGATTTGTCGAAGTTTGACACGAAATATAAACAAAATACGAAGGTGTGCCAACATGACGTACACATAGGATGATAGAATAGGTCCAGAACTTTAGTACTATACCACCCAAGTTACCTTAAAAACTTAGGTTTTGGAAATACGGGTGATTAAAATAGTCGCTTTGGATGTGTGGACAGCGATCCACCTAAGTTTGACATAAAATATAAAATAAATACGGCAGTGTGTCAGCATGACGTACACGTAGGATGAAAGAATAGGACCAGAACATTAGTACTATACCACCCAAGTTACCTTAAAAACTTAGGTTTTGGAAATATGGGTGATTAAATTAGTCGCTATGCGATGTGCGGACAACGATTTGTCTAATTTTGACATGAAATATAAAAATAAATACGGAATTTTGGATACATGACGTACACATTGGGTGATAGAATAGGATTAGAACTATATTATTATACCACTCAGGTTACCGTCAAAACTTAGGTTTTGGAAATACGTGTGATTAAAATAGTCGCTTTGGATGTGTGGACAGCGATCCACCTAAGTTAAACATAAAATATAAAATAAATACGGCAGTGTGTCAGCATGACGTACACGTAGGATGAAAGAATAGGACCAGAACTTTAGTACTACACCACCCAAGTTACCTTAAAAACTTAGGTTTTGGAAATATGGGTGATTAAAGTAGTCGCATTGAGATGTGCGGACAGCGATTTGTCTAAGTTTGAAATGAAATATAAAAATAAATACGGAATTGTGGATACATGACGTACACATAGGGTGATAGAATAGGACCAGAACTTCTGTATTATACCACCCAAGTTACCGTAAAAACTTAGGTTTTGGAAATATGGGTGATAAAATTAGTCGCTATGCGATGTGCGGACAACGATTTGTCGAAGTTTGACACGAAATATAAAAAAAATACGGAGGTGTGCCAACATGACGTACACATAGGATGATAGAATAGGTCCAGAACTTTAGTACTATACCACCCAAGTTACCTTAAAAACTTAGGTTTTGGAAATATGGGTGATTAAAGTAGTCGCATTGAGATGTGTGGACAGAGATTTGTCAAAGTTTGACATAAAATATAAAAAAATACGGAGGTGTGCCAACATGACGTACACATAGGATGATAGAATAGGTCCAGAACTTTAGTACTATACCACCCAAGTTACCTTAAAAACTTAGGTTTTGGAAATATGGGTAATTAAATTAGTCGCTATGCGATGTGCGGACAACGATTTGTCTAAGTATGACATGAAATATAATATTAAATACGGAGGCGTGCCAACATTACGTACACGTAGGGTGATAGAATAGGACCAGAACTTCTGTATTATACCACCCAAGTTACCGTAAAAACTTAGGTTTTCGAAATATGGCTGATTAAAGTAGTCGCATTGAGATGTGTGGACAGAGATTTGTCGAAGTTTGACATGAAATATAAAAAAATACGGAGGTGTGCCAACATGACGTACACATAGGATGATAGAATAGGTCCAGAACTTTAGTACTATACCACCCAAGTTACCTTAAAAACTTAGGTTTTGGAAATACGGGTGATTAAAATAGTCGCTTTGGATGTGTGGACAGTGATCCACCTAAGTTTGACATAAAATATAAAATAAATACGGCAGTGTGTCAGCATGACGTACACGTAGGGTGATGAAATAGGACCAGAACGTCTGTATTATACCACCCAAGTTACCGTAAAAACTTAGGTTTTGGAAATATGGCTGATTAAAGTAGTCGCATTGAGATGTGCGGACAGCGATTTGTCAAAGTATGACATGAAAAATAAAATAAATACGGAAGTATGCCAACATGACGTACACATAGGATGATAGAATATGTCCTGAAATTAAGTATTATACCACCCAAGTTACCTTAAAAACTTAGGTTTTGGAAATATGGGTGATTAAATTAGTCGCTATGCGATGTGCGGACAACGATTTTTCTAAGTTTGACATGAAATATAAAAATAAATACGGAATTGTGGATACATGACGTTCACATAGGGTGATAGAATAGGACCAGAACCTCTGTATTATACCACCCAAGTTACCGTAAAAACTTAGGTTTTGGAAATATGGCTGATTAAAGTAGTCGCATTGAGATGTGCGGACAGCGATTTGTCAAAGTATGACATGAAAAATAAAATAAATACGGAAGTGTGCCAACATGACGTACACATAGGATGATAGAATAGGTCCTGAAATTTAGTATTATACCACCCAAGTTACCTTAAAAACTTAGGTTTTGGAAATATGGGTGATTAAATTAGTCGCTATGCGATGTGCGGACAACGATTTGTCTAAGTTTGACATGAAATATAAAAATAAATACGGAATTGTGGATACATGACGTACACATAGGGTGATAGAATAGGACCAGAACTTCTGTATTATACCACCCAAGTTACCGTAAAAACTTAGGTTTTGGAAAAATGGCTGATTAAAGTAGTCGCATTGAGATGTGCGGACAGCGATTTGTCAAAGTACGACATGAAAAATAAAATAAATACGGAAGTGTGCCAACATGACGTACACATAGGATGATAGAATAGGTCCTGAAATTTAGTATTATACCACCCAAGTTACCGTAAAAACTTAGGTTTTGGAAATATGGCTGATTAAAGTAGTCGCATTGAGATGTGCGGACAGAGATTTGTCGAAGTTTGACACGAAATATAAAAAAAATACGGAGGTGTGCCAACATGACGTACACATAGGATGATAGAATAGGTCCAGAAATTTAGTACTTTACCACCCAAGTTACCGTAAAAACTTAGGTTTTGGAAATATGGCTGATTAAAGTAGTCGCATTGAGATGTGCGGACAGCGATTTGTCAAAGTATGACATGAAAAATAAAATAAATACGGAAGTGTGCCAACATGACGTACACATAGGATGATAGAATAGGTCCAGAACTTTAGTACTATACCACCCAAGTTACCTTAAAAACTTAGGTTTTGGAAATACGGGTGATTAAAGTAGTCGCTATGCGATGTGCGGACATCGATTTGTCGAAGTTTGACACGAAATATAAAAAAAAATACGGAGGTGTGCCAACATGACGTACACATAGGATGATAGAATAGGTCCAGAACTTTAGTACTATACCACCCAAGTTACCTTAAAAACTTAGGTTTTGGAAATACGGGTGATTAAAATAGTCGCTTTGGATATGTGGACAGTGATCCACCTAAGTTTGACATAAAATATAAAATAAATACGGCAGTGTGTCAGCATGACGTACACGTAGGGTGATAAAATAGGACCAGAATTTCTGTATTATACCACTCAAGTTACCGTAAAAACGTAGGTTTTGTAAATATGGCTGATTAAAGTAGTCGCATTGAGATGTGCGGACAGCGATTTGTCAAAGTATGACATGAAAAATAAAATAAATACGGAAGTGTGCCAACATGACGTACACATAGGATGATAGAATAGGTCCAGAACTTTAGTACTATACCACCCAAGTTACCTTAAAAACTTAGGTTTTGGAAATATGGGTGATTAAATTAGTCGCTATGCGATGTGCGGACAGCGATTTGTCTACGTTTGACATGAAATATAAAAATAAATACGGAATTGTGAATACATGACGTACACATAGGGTGATAGAATAGGACCAGAACCTCTGTATTATACCACCCAAGTTACCGTAAAAACTTAGGTTTTGGAAATATGGGTGATTAAATTAGTCGCTATGCGATGTGCGGACAGCGATTTGTCTAAGTTTGACATGAAATATAAAAATAAATACGGAATTGTAAATACATGACGTACACATAGGGTGATAGAAAAGGACCAGAACTTCTGTATTATACCACCAAAGTTACCGTAAAAACTTAGGTTTTGGAAATATGGGTGATTAAATTAGTCGCTATGCGATGTGCGGACAACGATTTGTCGAAGTTTGACACGAAATATAAACAAAATACGAAGGTGTGCCAACATGACGTACACATAGGATGATAGAATAGGTCCAGAACTTTAGTACTATACCACCCAAGTTACCTTAAAAACTTAGGTTTTGGAAATACGGGTGATTAAAATAGTCGCTTTGGATGTGTGGACAGCGATCCACCTAAGTTTGACATAAAATATAAAATAAATACGGCAGTGTGTCAGCATGACGTACACGTAGGATGAAAGAATAGGACCAGAACATTAGTACTATACCACCCAAGTTACCTTAAAAACTTAGGTTTTGGAAATATGGGTGATTAAATTAGTCGCTATGCGATGTGCGGACAACGATTTGTCTAATTTTGACATGAAATATAAAAATAAATACGGAATTTTGGATACATGACGTACACATTGGGTGATAGAATAGGATTAGAACTATATTATTATACCACTCAGGTTACCGTCAAAACTTAGGTTTTGGAAATACGTGTGATTAAAATAGTCGCTTTGGATGTGTGGACAGCGATCCACCTAAGTTAAACATAAAATATAAAATAAATACGGCAGTGTGTCAGCATGACGTACACGTAGGATGAAAGAATAGGACCAGAACTTTAGTACTACACCACCCAAGTTACCTTAAAAACTTAGGTTTTGGAAATATGGGTGATTAAAGTAGTCGCATTGAGATGTGCGGACAGCGATTTGTCTAAGTTTGAAATGAAATATAAAAATAAATACGGAATTGTGGATACATGACGTACACATAGGGTGATAGAATAGGACCAGAACTTCTGTATTATACCACCCAAGTTACCGTAAAAACTTAGGTTTTGGAAATATGGGTGATAAAATTAGTCGCTATGCGATGTGCGGACAACGATTTGTCGAAGTTTGACACGAAATATAAAAAAAATACGGAGGTGTGCCAACATGACGTACACATAGGATGATAGAATAGGTCCAGAACTTTAGTACTATACCACCCAAGTTACCTTAAAAACTTAGGTTTTGGAAATATGGGTGATTAAAGTAGTCGCATTGAGATGTGTGGACAGAGATTTGTCAAAGTTTGACATAAAATATAAAAAAATACGGAGGTGTGCCAACATGACGTACACATAGGATGATAGAATAGGTCCAGAACTTTAGTACTATACCACCCAAGTTACCTTAAAAACTTAGGTTTTGGAAATATGGGTAATTAAATTAGTCGCTATGCGATGTGCGGACAACGATTTGTCTAAGTATGACATGAAATATAATATTAAATACGGAGGCGTGCCAACATTACGTACACGTAGGGTGATAGAATAGGACCAGAACTTCTGTATTATACCACCCAAGTTACCGTAAAAACTTAGGTTTTCGAAATATGGCTGATTAAAGTAGTCGCATTGAGATGTGTGGACAGAGATTTGTCGAAGTTTGACATGAAATATAAAAAAATACGGAGGTGTGCCAACATGACGTACACATAGGATGATAGAATAGGTCCAGAACTTTAGTACTATACCACCCAAGTTACCTTAAAAACTTAGGTTTTGGAAATACGGGTGATTAAAATAGTCGCTTTGGATGTGTGGACAGTGATCCACCTAAGTTTGACATAAAATATAAAATAAATACGGCAGTGTGTCAGCATGACGTACACGTAGGGTGATGAAATAGGACCAGAACGTCTGTATTATACCACCCAAGTTACCGTAAAAACTTAGGTTTTGGAAATATGGCTGATTAAAGTAGTCGCATTGAGATGTGCGGACAGCGATTTGTCAAAGTATGACATGAAAAATAAAATAAATACGGAAGTATGCCAACATGACGTACACATAGGATGATAGAATATGTCCTGAAATTAAGTATTATACCACCCAAGTTACCTTAAAAACTTAGGTTTTGGAAATATGGGTGATTAAATTAGTCGCTATGCGATGTGCGGACAACGATTTTTCTAAGTTTGACATGAAATATAAAAATAAATACGGAATTGTGGATACATGACGTTCACATAGGGTGATAGAATAGGACCAGAACCTCTGTATTATACCACCCAAGTTACCGTAAAAACTTAGGTTTTGGAAATATGGCTGATTAAAGTAGTCGCATTGAGATGTGCGGACAGCGATTTGTCAAAGTATGACATGAAAAATAAAATAAATACGGAAGTGTGCCAACATGACGTACACATAGGATGATAGAATAGGTCCTGAAATTTAGTATTATACCACCCAAGTTACCTTAAAAACTTAGGTTTTGGAAATATGGGTGATTAAATTAGTCGCTATGCGATGTGCGGACAACGATTTGTCTAAGTTTGACATGAAATATAAAAATAAATACGGAATTGTGGATACATGACGTACACATAGGGTGATAGAATAGGACCAGAACTTCTGTATTATACCACCCAAGTTACCGTAAAAACTTAGGTTTTGGAAAAATGGCTGATTAAAGTAGTCGCATTGAGATGTGCGGACAGCGATTTGTCAAAGTACGACATGAAAAATAAAATAAATACGGAAGTGTGCCAACATGACGTACACATAGGATGATAGAATAGGTCCTGAAATTTAGTATTATACCACCCAAGTTACCGTAAAAACTTAGGTTTTGGAAATATGGCTGATTAAAGTAGTCGCATTGAGATGTGCGGACAGAGATTTGTCGAAGTTTGACACGAAATATAAAAAAAATACGGAGGTGTGCCAACATGACGTACACATAGGATGATAGAATAGGTCCAGAAATTTAGTACTTTACCACCCAAGTTACCGTAAAAACTTAGGTTTTGGAAATATGGCTGATTAAAGTAGTCGCATTGAGATGTGCGGACAGCGATTTGTCAAAGTATGACATGAAAAATAAAATAAATACGGAAGTGTGCCAACATGACGTACACATAGGATGATAGAATAGGTCCAGAACTTTAGTACTATACCACCCAAGTTACCTTAAAAACTTAGGTTTTGGAAATACGGGTGATTAAAGTAGTCGCTATGCGATGTGCGGACATCGATTTGTCGAAGTTTGACACGAAATATAAAAAAAAATACGGAGGTGTGCCAACATGACGTACACATAGGATGATAGAATAGGTCCAGAACTTTAGTACTATACCACCCAAGTTACCTTAAAAACTTAGGTTTTGGAAATACGGGTGATTAAAATAGTCGCTTTGGATATGTGGACAGTGATCCACCTAAGTTTGACATAAAATATAAAATAAATACGGCAGTGTGTCAGCATGACGTACACGTAGGGTGATAAAATAGGACCAGAATTTCTGTATTATACCACTCAAGTTACCGTAAAAACGTAGGTTTTGTAAATATGGCTGATTAAAGTAGTCGCATTGAGATGTGCGGACAGCGATTTGTCAAAGTATGACATGAAAAATAAAATAAATACGGAAGTGTGCCAACATGACGTACACATAGGATGATAGAATAGGTCCAGAACTTTAGTACTATACCACCCAAGTTACCTTAAAAACTTAGGTTTTGGAAATACGGGTGATTAAAATAGTCGCTTTGGATCTGTGGACAGTGATCCACCTAAGTTTGACATAAAATATAAAATAAATACGGAATTGTGGATACATGACGTACACATAGGGTGATAGAATAGGACCAGAACTTCTGTACTATACCACCCAAATTACCGTAAAAACTTAGGTTTTGGAAATATGGGTGATTAAATTAGTCGCTATGCGATGTGCGGACAACGATTTGTCGAAGTTTGACACGAAATATAAAAATAAATACGGAATTGTGGATACATGACGTACACATAGGGTGATAGAATAGGACCAGAACTTCTGTACTATAACACATAAGTTACCGTAAAAACTTAGGTTTTGGAAATATGGCTGATTAAAGTAGTCGCATTGAGATGTGCGGACAGCTATTTGTCAAAGTATGACATGAAAAATAAAATAAATACGGAAGTGTGCCAACATGACGTACACATAGGATGATAGAATAGGTCCTGAAATTTAGTATTATACCACCCAAGTTACCTTAAAAACTTAGGTTTTGGAAATATGGGTGATTAAATTAGTCGATATGCGATGTGCGGACAGAGATTTGTCTAAGTTTGACATGAAATATAAAAATAAATACGGAGGTTTGCCAACATGACGTACACATAGGATGATAGAATAGGTCAAGAAATTTAGTTCTTTACCACCCAAGTTACCGTTAAATCTTAGGTTTTGGAAATATGGCTGATTAAAGTAGTCGCATTGAGATGTGCGGACAGCGATTTGTCAAAGTATGACATGAAAAATAAAATAAATACGGAAGTGTGCCAACATGACCTACACATAGGATGATAGAATAGGTCCAGAACTTTAGTACTATACCACCCAAGTTACCTTAAAAACTTAGGTTTTGGAAATACGGGTGATTAAAATAGTCGCTTTGGATCTGTGGACAGTGATCCACCTAAGTTTGACATAAAATATAAAATAAATACGGAATTGTGGATACATGACGTACACATAGGGTGATAGAATAGGACCAGAACTTCTGTACTATACCACCCAAATTACCGTAAAAACTTAGGTTTTGGAAATATGGGTGATTAAATTAGTCGCTATGCGATGTGCGGACAACGATTTGTCGAAGTTTGACACGAAATATAAAAATAAATACGGAATTGTGGATACATGACGTACACATAGGGTGATAGAATGGGACCAGAACTTCTGTACTATAACACCCAAGTTACCGTAAAAACTTAGGTTTTGGAAATATGGCTGATTAAAGTAGTCGCATTGAGATGTGCGGACAGCGATTTGTCAAAGTATGACATGAAAAATAAAATAAATACGGAAGTGTGCCAACATGACGTACACATAGGATGATAGAATAGGTCCTGAAATTTAGTATTATACCACCCAAGTTACCTTAAAAACTTAGGTTTTGGAAATATGGGTGATTAAATTAGTCGCTATGCGATGTGCGGACAGAGATTTGTCTAAGTTTGACATGAAATATAAAAATAAATACGGAGGCGTGCCAACATGACGTACACATAGGATGATAGAATAGGTCCAGAAATTTAGTACTTTACCACCCAAGTTACCGTAAAAACTTAGGTTTTGGAAATATGGCTGATTAAAGTAGTCGCATTGAGATGTGCGGACAGCGATTTGTCAAAGTATGACATGAAAAATAAAATAAATACGGAAGTGTGCCAACATGACCTACACATAGGATGATAGAATAGGTCCTGAAATTTAGTATTATACCACCCAAGTTACCTTAAAACTTAGGTTTTGGAAATATGGGTGATTAAATTAGTCGCTATGCGATGTGCGGACAACGATTTGTCTAAGTTTGACATGAAATATAAAAATAAATACGGAGGTGTGCCAACATTACGTACACGTAGGGTGATAGAATGGGACCAGAACTTCTGTATTATATTACCCAAGTTAACGTAAAAACTTAGGTTTTGGAAATATGGCTGATTAAAGTAGTCGCATTGAGATGTGCGGACAGCGATTTGTCTAAGTTTGACATGAAATATAAAAAAAATACGGAGGTGCTCCAACATGACGTACACATAGGATGATAGAATAGGACCAGAACTTCTGTATTATACCACCCAAGTTACCGTAAAAACTTAGGTTTTGGAAATATGGGTGATTAAATTAGTCGCTATGCGATGTGCGGACAACGATTTGTCTAAGTATGACATGAAATATAATAATAAATACGGAGGTGTGCCAACATGACGTACACATAGGATGATAGAATAGGTCCAGAACTTTGGTACTATACCACCCAAGTTACCGTAAAAACTTAGGTTTTGGAAATACGGGTGATTAAAATAGTCGCTTTGGATGTGGGGACAGTGATCCACCTAAGTTTGACATAAAATATAAAATAAATACGGAATTGTGGATACATGACGTACACATAGGGTGATAGAATAGGACCAGAACTTCTGTATTATACCACCCAAGTTACCGTAAAAACTTAGGTTTTGAAAATATGGGTGATTAAATTAGTCGCTATGCGAAGTGCGGACAACGATTTGTCGAAGTTTGACACGAAATATAAAAAAATACGGAGGTGTGCCAACACGACGTACACATAGGATGATAGAATAGGTCCAGAACTTTAGTACTATACCACCCAAGTTACCGTAAAAACTTAGGTTTTGGAAATATGGGTGATTAAATTAGTCGCTATGCGATGTGCGGACAACGATTTGTCTAAGTTTGACATGAAATATAAAAATAAATACGGAATTGTGGATACAAGACGTACACATAGGGTGATAGAATACGACCAGAACTTCTGTACTATACCTACCAATTTACCGTAAAAACTTAGGTTTTGGAAATATGGCTGATTAAAGTAGTCGCATTGAGATGTGCTGACAGCGATTTGTCAAAGTATGACATGAAAAATAAAATAAATACGGAAGTGTGCCAACATGACGTACACATAGGATGATAGAATAGGTCCTGAAATTTAGTATTATACCACCCAAGTTACCTTAAAAACCTAGGTTTTGGAAATATGGGTGATTAAATTAGTCGCTGTGCGATGTGCGGACAACGATTTGTCTAAGTTTGACATGAAATATAAAAATAAATACGGAATTGTGGATACATGACGTACACATAGGGTGATAGAATAGGACCAGAACTTCTGTATTATACCACCCAAGTTACCGTAAAAAATTAGGTTTTGGAAATATGGCTGATTAAAGTAGTCGCATTGAGATGTGCGGACAGCGATTTGTCAAAGTATGACATGAAAAATAAAATAAATACGGAAGTGTGCCAACATGACGTACACATAGGATGATAGAATAGGTCCTGAAATTTAGTATTATACCACCCAAGTTACCGTAAAAACTTAGGTTTTGGAAATATGGCTGATTAAAGTAGTCGCATTGAGATGTGCGGACAACGATTTGTCTAAGTTTGACATGAAATATAAAAATAAATACGGAATTGTGGATACATGACGTACACATAGGGTGATAGAATAGGACCAGAACTTCTGTACTATACCACCCAAGTTACCTTAAAATCTTAGGTTTTGGATATATGGGTGATTAAATTAGTCGCTATGCGATGTGCGGACAACGATTTGTCTAAGTATGACATGAAATATAATAATAAATACGGAGGTGTGCCAACATTACGTACATATAAGGTGATAGAATAGGACCAGAACTTCTGTATTATACCACCCAAGTTACCGTAAAAACTTAGGTTTTGGAAATATGGCTGATTAACGTAGTCGCATTGAGATGTGCGGACAGAGATTTGTCGAAGTTTGACACGAAATATTAAAAAAATACGGAGGTGTGCCAACATGACGTACACATAGGATGATAGAATAGGTCCAGAACTTTAGTACTATACCACCCAAGTTACCTTAAAAACTTAGGTTTTGGAAATACGGGTGATTAAAATGGTCGCTTTGGATGTGTGGACAGCGATCCACCTAAGTTTGACATAAAATATAAAATAAATACGGCAGTGTGTCAGCATGACGTACACGTAGGATGAAAGAATAGGACCAGAACTTTAGTACTATACCACCCAAGTTACCATAAAAACTTAGGTTTTGGAAATACGGGTGATTAAATTAGTCGCTATGCGATGTGCGGACAACGATTTGTCTAAGTATGACATGAAATATAATAATAAATACGGAGGTGTGCCAACATTACGTACACGTAGGGTGATAGAATAGGACCAGAACTTCTGTATTATACCACCCAAGTTACCGTAAAAACTTAGGTTTTGGAAATATGGCTGATTAAAGTAGTCGTATTGAGATGTGCGGACAGAGATTTGTCGAAGTTTGACATAAAATATAAAAAAAATACGGAGGTGTGCCAACATGACGTACACATAGGATGATAGAATAGGTCCAGAACTTTAGTACTATACCACCCAAGTTACCGTAAAAACTTAGGTTTTGGAAATATGGGTCATTAAATTAGTCGCTATGCGATGTGCGGACAACGATTTGTCTAAGTTTGACATGAAATATAAAAATAAATACGGAATTTTGGATACATGACGTACACATAGGGGTACACGTAGGGTGATAGAATAGGACCAGAACTTCTGTATTATACCACCCAAGTTACCGTAAAAACTTAGGTTTTGGAAATATGGCTGATTAAAGTAGTCGCATTGAGATGTGCGGACAGCGATTTGTCAAAGTATGACATGAAAAATAAAATAAATACGGAAGTGTGCCAACATGACCTACACATAGGATGATAGAATAGGTCCTGAAATTTAGTATTATACCACCCAAGTTACCTTAAAAACTTAGGTTTTGGAAATATGGGTGATTAAATTAGTCGCTATGCGATGTGCGGATTACGATTTTTCTAAGTTTGACATGAAATATAAAAATAAATACGGAGGTGTGCCAACATTACGTACACGTAGGGTGATAGAATAGGACCAGAACTTCTGTATTATATTACCCAAGTTAACGTAAAAACTTAGGTTTTGGAAATATGGCTGATTAAAGTAGTCGCATTGAGATGTGCGGACAGCGATTTGTCTAAGTTTGACATGAAATATAAAAAAAATACGGAGGTGCTCCAACATGACGTACACATAGGATGATAGAATAGGACCAGAACTTCTGTATTATACCACCCAAGTTACCGTAAAAACTTAGGTTTTGGAAATATGGGTGATTAAATTAGTCGCTATGCGATGTGCGGACAACGATTTGTCTAAGTATGACATGAAATATAATAATAAATACGGAGGTGTGCCAACATGACGTACACATAGGATGATAGAATAGGTCCAGAACTTTAGTACTATACCACCAAGTTACCGTAAAAACTTAGGTTTTGGAAATACGGGTGATTAAAATAGTCGCTTTGGATGTGTGGACAGTGATCCACCTAAGTTTGACATAAAATATAAAATAAATACGGAATTGTGGATACATGACGTACACATAGGGTGATAGAATAGGACCAGAACTTCTGTATTATACCACCCAAGTTACCGTAAAAACTTAGGTTTTGGAAATATGGGTGATTAAATTAGTCGCTATGCGATGTGCGGACAACGATTTGTCGAAGTTTGACACGAAATATAAAAAAAATACGGAGGCGTGCCAACATGACGTACACATAGGATGATAGAATAGGTCCAGAACTTTAGTACTATACCACCCAAGTTACCGTAAAAACTTAGGTTTTGGAAATATGGGTGATTAAATTAGTCGCTATGCGATGTGCGGACAACGATTTGTCTAAGTTTGACATGAAATATAAAAATAAATACGGAATTGTGGATACATGACGTACACATAGGGTGATAGAATAGGACCAGAACTTCTGTACTATACCACCCAATTTACCGTAAAAACTTAGGTTTTGGAAATATGGCTGATTAAAGTAGTCGCATTGAGATGTGCTGACAGCGATTTGTCAAAGTATGACATGAAAAATAAAATAAATACGGAAGTGTGCCAACATGACGTACACATAGGATGATAGAATAGGTCCTGAAATTTAGTATTTTACCACCCAAGTTACCTTAAAAACCTAGGTTTTGGAAATATGGGTGATTAAATTAGTCGCTGTGCGATGTGCGGACAACGATTTGTCTAAGTTTGACATGAAATATAAAAATAAATACGGAATTGTGGATACATGACGTTCACATAGGGTGATAGAATAGGACCAGAACTTCTGTATTATACCACCCAAGTTACCGTAAAAAATTAGGTTTTGGAAATATGGCTGATTAAAGTAGTCGCATTGAGATGTGCGGACAGCGATTTGTCAAAGTATGACATGAAAAATAAAATAAATACGGAAGTCTGCCAACATGACGTACACATAGGATGATAGAATAGGTCCTGAAATTTAGTATTATACCACCCAAGTTACCGTAAAAACTTAGGTTTTGGAAATATGGCTGATTAAAGTAGTCGCATTGAGATGTGCGGACAACGATTTGTCTAAGTTTGACATGAAATATAAAAATAAATACGGAATTGTGGATACATGACGTACACATAGGGTGATAGAATAGGACCAGAACTTCTGTACTATACCACCCAAGTTACCTTAAAATCTTAGGTTTTGGATATATGGGTGATTAAATTAGTCGCTATGCGATGTGCGGACAACGATTTGTCTAAGTATGACATGAAATATAATAATAAATACGGAGGTGTGCCAACATTACGTCCATATAAGGTGATAGAATAGGACCAGAACTTCTGTATTATACCACCCAAGTTACCGTAAAAACTTAGGTTTTGGAAATATGGCTGATTAACGTAGTCGCATTGAGATGTGCGGACAGAGATTTGTCGAAGTTTGACACGAAATATAAAAAAATACGGAGGTGTGCCAACATGACGTACACATAGGATGATAGAATAGGTCCAGAACTTTAGTACTATACCACCCAAGTTACCTTAAAAACTAAGGTTTTGGAAATACGGGTGATTAAAATAGTCGCTTTGGATGTGTGGACAGCGATCCACCTAAGTTTGACATAAAATATAAAATAAATACGGCAGTGTGTCAGCATGACGTACACGTAGGATGAAAGAATAGGACCAGAACTTTAGTACTATACCACCCAAGTTACCATAAAAACTTAGGTTTTGGAAATACGGGTGATTAAATTAGTCGCTATGCGATGTGCGGACAACGATTTGTCTAAGTATGACATGAAATATAATAATAAATACGGAGGTGTGCCAACATTACGTACACGTAGGGTGATAGAATAGGACCAGAACTTCTGTATTATACCACCCAAGTTACCGTAAAAACTTAGGTTTTGGAAATATGGCTGATTAAAGTAGTCGCATTGAGATGTGCGGACAGAGATTTGTCGAAGTTTGACATAAAAGATAAAAAAAATACGGAGGTGTGCCAACATGACGTACACATAGGATGATAGAATAGGTCCAGAACTTTAGTACTATACCACCCAAGTTACCGTAAAAACTTAGGTTTTGGAAATATGGGTGATTAAATTAGTCGCTATGCGATGTGCGGACAACGATTTGTCTAAGTTTGACATGAAATATAAAAATAAATACGGAATTTTGGATACATGACGTACACATAGGGGTACACGTAGGGTGATAGAATAGGACCAGAACTTCTGTATTATACCACCCAAGTTACCGTAAAAACTTTGGTTTTGGAAATATGGGTGATTAAAGTAGTCGCATTGAGATGTGCGGACAGCGATTTGTCAAAGTATGACATGAAAAATAAAATAAATACGGAAGTGTGCCAACATGACGTACACATAGGATGAAAGAGTAGGACCAGAACTTTAGTACTATACCACCCAAGTTTCCGTAAAAACTTAGGTTTTGGAAATATGGGTGATTAAATTAGTCGCTATGCGATGTGCGGACAACGATTTGTCTAAGTTTGACATGAAATATAAAAATAAATACGGAATTGTGGATACATGACGTACACATAGGGTGATAGAATAGGACCAGAACTTCTGTATTATACCACCCAAGTTACCGTAAAAACTTAGGTTTTTTTTAAATATGGCTGATTAAAGTAGTCGCATTGAGATGTGCGGACAGCGATTTGTCAAAGTATGACATGAAAAATAAAATAAATACGGAAGTGTGCCAACATGACGTACACATAGGATGAAAGAATAGGACCAGAACTTTAGTACTATACCACCCAAGTTACCGTAAAAACTTAGGTTTTGGAAATATGGGTGATTAAATTAGTCGGTATGCGATGTGCGGACAACGATTTGTCTAAGTTTTAATGAAATATAAAAATAAATACGGAATTGTGGATACATGACGTACACATAGGGTGATAGAATAGGACCAGAACTTCTGTATTATACCACCCAAGTTACCGTAAAAACTTAGGTTTTGGAAATATGGCTGATTAAAGTAGTCGCATTGAGATGTGCGGACAGAGATTTGTCGAAGTTTGACACGAAATATAAAAAAAATACGGAGGTGTGCCAACATGACGTACACATAGGATGATAGAATAGGTCCAGAACTTTAGTACTATACCACCCAAGTTACCGTAAAAACTTAGGTTTTGGAAATATGGGTGATTAAATTAGTCGCTATGCGATGTGCGGACAACGATTTGTCTAAGTTTGACATGAAATATAAAAATAAATACGGAATTGTGGATACATGACGTACACATAGGGTGATAGAATAGGACCAGAACTTCTGTACTATACCACCCAAGTTACCTTAAAATCTTAGGTTTTGGATATATGGGTGATTAAATTAGTCGCTATGCGATGTGCGGACAACGATTTGTCTAAGTATGACATTAAATATAATAATAAATACGGAGGTGTGCCAACATTACGTACACGTAGGGTGATAGAATAGGACCAGAACGTCTGTATTATACCACCAAAGTTACCGTAAAAACTTAGGTTTTGGATATATGGCTGATTAAAGTAGTCGCATTGAGATGTGCGGACAGAGATTTGTCGAAGTTTGACATAAATTATAAAAAAAATACGGAGGTGTGCCAACATGACGTACACATAGGATGATAGAATAGGTCCAGAACTTTAGTACTATACCACCCAAGTTACCGTAAAAACTTAGGTTTTGGAAATATGGGTGATTAAATTAGTCGCTATGCGATGTGCGGACAACGATTTGTCAAAGTATGACATAAAAAATAAAATAAATACGGAAGTGTGCCAACATGACGTACACATAGGATGATAGAATAGGTCCAGAACTTTAGTACTATACCACCCAAGTTAGCGTAAAAACTTAGGTTTTGGAAATATGGGTGATTAAAATAGTCGCTATGCGATGTGCGGACAGCGATCCACCTAAGTTTGACATAAAATATAAAATAAATACGGCAGTGTGTCAGCATGACGTACACGTAGGATGAAAGAATTGGACCAGAACTTTAGTACTATACCACCCAAGTTACCTTAAAAACTTAGGTTTTGGAAATATGGGTGATTAAATTAGTCGCTATGCGATGTGCGGACAACGATTTGTCTAAGTATGACATGAAATATAATAATAAATACGGAGGTGTGCCAACATTACGTACACGTAGGGTGATAGAATAGAACCAGAACTTCTGTATTATACCACCCAAGTTACCGTAAAAACTTAGGTTTTGGAAATATGTCTGATTAAAGTAGTCGCATTGAGATGTGCGGACAGAGATTTGTCGAAGTTTGACACGAAATATAAAAAAAATACGGAGGTGTGCCAACATGACGTACACATAGGATGATAGAATAGGTCCAGAACTTTAGTACTATACCACCCAAGTTACCTTAAAAACTTAGGTTTTGGAAATACGGGTGATTAAAATAGTCGCTTTGGATGTGTGGACAGCGATCCACCTAAGATTGACATAAAATATAGAATAAATACGGCAGTGTGGCAGCATGACGTACACGTAGGATGAATGAATAGGACCAGAACTTTAGTACTATACCACCCAAGTTACCTTAAAAACTTAGGTTTTGGAAATATGGGTGATTAAATTAGTCGCTATGCGATGTGCGGACAACGATTTGTCTAAGTATGACATGAAATATAATAATAAATACGGAGGTGTGCCAACATTACGTACACGTAGGGTGATAGAATAGGACCAGAACGTCTGTATTATACCACCAAAGTTACCGTAAAAACTTAGGTTTTGGATATATGGCTGATTAAAGTAGTCGCATTGAGATGTGCGGACAGAGATTTGTCGAAGTTTGACATAAATTATAAAAAAAATACGGAGGTGTGCCAACATGACGTACACATAGGATGATAGAATAGGTCCAGAACTTTAGTACTATACCACCCAAGTTACCGTAAAAACTTAGGTTTTGGAAATATGGGTGATTAAATTAGTCGCTATGCGATGTGCGGACAACGATTTGTCAAAGTATGACATAAAAAATAAAATAAATACGGAAGTGTGCCAACATGACGTACACATAGGATGATAGAATAGGTCCAGAACTTTAGTACTATACCACCCAAGTTAGCGTAAAAACTTAGGTTTTGGAAATATGGGTGATTAAAATAGTCGCTATGCGATGTGCGGACAGCGATCCACCTAAGTTTGACATAAAATATAAAATAAATACGGCAGTGTGTCAGCATGACGTACACGTAGGATGAAAGAATTGGACCAGAACTTTAGTACTATACCACCCAAGTTACCTTAAAAACTTAGGTTTTGGAAATATGGGTGATTAAATTAGTCGCTATGCGATGTGCGGACAACGATTTGTCTAAGTATGACATGAAATATAATAATAAATACGGAGGTGTGCCAACATTACGTACACGTAGGGTGATAGAATAGAACCAGAACTTCTGTATTATACCACCCAAGTTACCGTAAAAACTTAGGTTTTGGAAATATGTCTGATTAAAGTAGTCGCATTGAGATGTGCGGACAGAGATTTGTCGAAGTTTGACACGAAATATAAAAAAAATACGGAGGTGTGCCAACATGACGTACACATAGGATGATAGAATAGGTCCAGAACTTTAGTACTATACCACCCAAGTTACCTTAAAAACTTAGGTTTTGGAAATACGGGTGATTAAAATAGTCGCTTTGGATGTGTGGACAGTGATCCACCTAAGTTTGACATAAAATATAAAATAAATACGGCAGTGTGTCAGCATGACGTACACGTAGAGTGATGAAATAGGACCAGAACTTCTGTATTATACCACCCAAGTTACCGTAAAAACTTAGGTTTTGAAAATATGGGTGATTAAAATAGTCGCTTTGGATGTGTGGACAGTGATCCACCTAAGTTTGACATAAAATATAAAATAAATACGGAATTGTGGATACATGACGTACACATAGGGTGATAGAATAGGACCAGAACTTCTGTATTATACCACCCAAGTTACCGTAAAAACTTAGGTTTTGGAAATATGGGTGATTAAATTAGTCGCTATGCGATGTGCGGACAACGATTTGTCGAAGTTTGACACGAAATATAAAAAAAATACGGAGGCGTGCCAACATGACGTACACATAGGATGATAGAATAGGTCCAGAACTTTAGTACTATACCACCCAAGTTACCGTAAAAACTTAGGTTTTGGAAATATGGGTGATTAAATTAGTCGCTATGCGATGTGCGGACAACGATTTGTCTAAGTTTGACATGAAATATAAAAATAAATACGGAATTGTGGATACATGACGTACACATAGGGTGATAGAATAGGACCAGAACTTCTGTACTATACCACCCAATTTACCGTAAAAACTTAGGTTTTGGAAATATGGCTGATTAAAGTAGTCGCATTGAGATGTGCTGACAGCGATTTGTCAAAGTATGACATGAAAAATAAAATAAATACGGAAGTGTGCCAACATGACGTACACATAGGATGATAGAATAGGTCCTGAAATTTAGTACTATACCACCCAAGTTTCCGTAAAAACTTAGGTTTTGGAAATATGGGTGATTAAATTAGTCGCTATGCGATGTGCGGACAACGATTTGTCTAAGTTTGACATGAAATATAAAAATAAATACGGAATTGTGGATACATGACGTACACATAGGGTGATAGAATAGGACCAGAACTTCTGTATTATACCACCCAAGTTACCGTAAAAACTTAGGTTTTTTTTAAATATGGCTGATTAAAGTAGTCGCATTGAGATGTGCGGACAGCGATTTGTCAAAGTATGACATGAAAAATAAAATAAATACGGAAGTGTGCCAACATGACGTACACATAGGATGAAAGAATAGGACCAGAACTTTAGTACTATACCACCCAAGTTACCGTAAAAACTTAGGTTTTGGAAATATGGGTGATTAAATTAGTCGGTATGCGATGTGCGGACAACGATTTGTCTAAGTTTTAATGAAATATAAAAATAAATACGGAATTGTGGATACATGACGTACACATAGGGTGATAGAATAGGACCAGAACGTCTGTATTATACCACCCAAGTTACCGTAAAAACTTAGGTTTTGGAAATATGGCTGATTAAAGTAGTCGCATTGAGATGTGCGGACAGAGATTTGTCGAAGTTTGACACGAAATATAAAAAAAATACGGAGGTGTGCCAACATGACGTACACATAGGATGATAGAATAGGTCCAGAACTTTAGTACTATACCACCCAAGTTACCGTAAAAACTTAGGTTTTGGAAATATGGGTGATTAAATTAGTCGCTATGCGATGTGCGGACAACGATTTGTCTAAGTTTGACATGAAATATAAAAATAAATACGGAATTGTGGATACATGACGTACACATAGGGTGATAGAATAGGACCAGAACTTCTGTACTATACCACCCAAGTTACCTTAAAATCTTAGGTTTTGGATATATGGGTGATTAAATTAGTCGCTATGCGATGTGCGGACAACGATTTGTCTAAGTATGACATTAAATATAATAATAAATACGGAGGTGTGCCAACATTACGTACACGTAGGGTGATAGAATAGGACCAGAACGTCTGTATTATACCACCAAAGTTACCGTAAAAACTTAGGTTTTGGATATATGGCTGATTAAAGTAGTCGCATTGAGATGTGCGGACAGAGATTTGTCGAAGTTTGACATAAATTATAAAAAAAATACGGAGGTGTGCCAACATGACGTACACATAGGATGATAGAATAGGTCCAGAACTTTAGTACTATACCACCCAAGTTACCGTAAAAACTTAGGTTTTGGAAATATGGGTGATTAAATTAGTCGCTATGCGATGTGCGGACAACGATTTGTCAAAGTATGACATAAAAAATAAAATAAATACGGAAGTGTGCCAACATGACGTACACATAGGATGATAGAATAGGTCCAGAACTTTAGTACTATACCACCCAAGTTAGCGTAAAAACTTAGGTTTTGGAAATATGGGTGATTAAAATAGTCGCTATGCGATGTGCGGACAGCGATCCACCTAAGTTTGACATAAAATATAAAATAAATACGGCAGTGTGTCAGCATGACGTACACGTAGGATGAAAGAATTGGACCAGAACTTTAGTACTATACCACCCAAGTTACCTTAAAAACTTAGGTTTTGGAAATATGGGTGATTAAATTAGTCGCTATGCGATGTGCGGACAACGATTTGTCTAAGTATGACATGAAATATAATAATAAATACGGAGGTGTGCCAACATTACGTACACGTAGGGTGATAGAATAGAACCAGAACTTCTGTATTATACCACCCAAGTTACCGTAAAAACTTAGGTTTTGGAAATATGTCTGATTAAAGTAGTCGCATTGAGATGTGCGGACAGAGATTTGTCGAAGTTTGACACGAAATATAAAAAAAATACGGAGGTGTGCCAACATGACGTACACATAGGATGATAGAATAGGTCCAGAACTTTAGTACTATACCACCCAAGTTACCTTAAAAACTTAGGTTTTGGAAATACGGGTGATTAAAATAGTCGCTTTGGATGTGTGGACAGCGATCCACCTAAGATTGACATAAAATATAGAATAAATACGGCAGTGTGGCAGCATGACGTACACGTAGGATGAATGAATAGGACCAGAACTTTAGTACTATACCACCCAAGTTACCTTAAAAACTTAGGTTTTGGAAATATGGGTGATTAAATTAGTCGCTATGCGATGTGCGGACAACGATTTGTCTAAGTATGACATGAAATATAATAATAAATACGGAGGTGTGCCAACATTACGTACACGTAGGGTGATAGAATAGGACCAGAACGTCTGTATTATACCACCAAAGTTACCGTAAAAACTTAGGTTTTGGATATATGGCTGATTAAAGTAGTCGCATTGAGATGTGCGGACAGAGATTTGTCGAAGTTTGACATAAATTATAAAAAAAATACGGAGGTGTGCCAACATGACGTACACATAGGATGATAGAATAGGTCCAGAACTTTAGTACTATACCACCCAAGTTACCGTAAAAACTTAGGTTTTGGAAATATGGGTGATTAAATTAGTCGCTATGCGATGTGCGGACAACGATTTGTCAAAGTATGACATAAAAAATAAAATAAATACGGAAGTGTGCCAACATGACGTACACATAGGATGATAGAATAGGTCCAGAACTTTAGTACTATACCACCCAAGTTAGCGTAAAAACTTAGGTTTTGGAAATATGGGTGATTAAAATAGTCGCTATGCGATGTGCGGACAGCGATCCACCTAAGTTTGACATAAAATATAAAATAAATACGGCAGTGTGTCAGCATGACGTACACGTAGGATGAAAGAATTGGACCAGAACTTTAGTACTATACCACCCAAGTTACCTTAAAAACTTAGGTTTTGGAAATATGGGTGATTAAATTAGTCGCTATGCGATGTGCGGACAACGATTTGTCTAAGTATGACATGAAATATAATAATAAATACGGAGGTGTGCCAACATTACGTACACGTAGGGTGATAGAATAGAACCAGAACTTCTGTATTATACCACCCAAGTTACCGTAAAAACTTAGGTTTTGGAAATATGTCTGATTAAAGTAGTCGCATTGAGATGTGCGGACAGAGATTTGTCGAAGTTTGACACGAAATATAAAAAAAATACGGAGGTGTGCCAACATGACGTACACATAGGATGATAGAATAGGTCCAGAACTTTAGTACTATACCACCCAAGTTACCTTAAAAACTTAGGTTTTGGAAATACGGGTGATTAAAATAGTCGCTTTGGATGTGTGGACAGTGATCCACCTAAGTTTGACATAAAATATAAAATAAATACGGCAGTGTGTCAGCATGACGTACACGTAGAGTGATGAAATAGGACCAGAACTTCTGTATTATACCACCCAAGTTACCGTAAAAACTTAGGTTTTGAAAATATGGGTGATTAAAATAGTCGCTTTGGATGTGTGGACAGTGATCCACCTAAGTTTGACATAAAATATAAAATAAATACGGAATTGTGGATACATGACGTACACATAGGGTGATAGAATAGGACCAGAACTTCTGTATTATACCACCCAAGTTACCGTAAAAACTTAGGTTTTGGAAATATGGGTGATTAAATTAGTCGCTATGCGATGTGCGGACAACGATTTGTCGAAGTTTGACACAAAATATAAAAAAAATACGGAGGCGTGCCAACATGACGTACACATAGGATGATAGAATAGGTCCAGAACTTTAGTACTATACCACCCAAGTTACCGTAAAAACTTAGGTTTTGGAAATATGGGTGATTAAATTAGTCGCTATGCGATGTGCGGACAACGATTTGTCTAAGTTTGACATGAAATATAAAAATAAATACGGAATTGTGGATACATGACGTACACATAGGGTGATAGAATAGGACCAGAACTTCTGTACTATACCACCCAATTTACCGTAAAAACTTAGGTTTTGGAAATATGGCTGATTAAAGTAGTCGCATTGAGATGTGCTGACAGCGATTTGTCAAAGTATGACATGAAAAATAAAATAAATACGGAAGTGTGCCAACATGACGTACACATAGGATGATAGAATAGGTCCTGAAATTTAGTATTTTACCACCCAAGTTACCTTAAAAACCTAGGTTTTGGAAATATGGGTGATTAAATTAGTCGCTGTGCGATGTGCGGACAACGATTTGTCTAAGTTTGACATGAAATATAAAAATAAATACGGAATTGTGGATACATGACGTTCACATAGGGTGATAGAATAGGACCAGAACTTCTGTATTATACCACCCAAGTTACCGTAAAAAATTAGGTTTTGGAAATATGGCTGATTAAAGTAGTCGCATTGAGATGTGCGGACAGCGATTTGTCAAAGTATGACATGAAAAATAAAATAAATACGGAAGTCTGCCAACATGACGTACACATAGGATGATAGAATAGGTCCTGAAATTTAGTATTATACCACCCAAGTTACCGTAAAAACTTAGGTTTTGGAAATATGGCTGATTAAAGTAGTCGCATTGAGATGTGCGGACAACGATTTGTCTAAGTTTGACATGAAATATAAAAATAAATACGGAATTGTGGATACATGACGTACACATAGGGTGATAGAATAGGACCAGAACTTCTGTACTATACCACCCAAGTTACCTTAAAATCTTAGGTTTTGGATATATGGGTGATTAAATTAGTCGCTATGCGATGTGCGGACAACGATTTGTCTAAGTATGACATGAAATATAATAATAAATACGGAGGTGTGCCAACATTACGTCCATATAAGGTGATAGAATAGGACCAGAACTTCTGTATTATACCACCCAAGTTACCGTAAAAACTTAGGTTTTGGAAATATGGCTGATTAACGTAGTCGCATTGAGATGTGCGGACAGAGATTTGTCGAAGTTTGACACGAAATATAAAAAAATACGGAGGTGTGCCAACATGACGTACACATAGGATGATAGAATAGGTCCAGAACTTTAGTACTATACCACCCAAGTTACCTTAAAAACTAAGGTTTTGGAAATACGGGTGATTAAAATAGTCGCTTTGGATGTGTGGACAGCGATCCACCTAAGTTTGACATAAAATATAAAATAAATACGGCAGTGTGTCAGCATGACGTACACGTAGGATGAAAGAATAGGACCAGAACTTTAGTACTATACCACCCAAGTTACCATAAAAACTTAGGTTTTGGAAATACGGGTGATTAAATTAGTCGCTATGCGATGTGCGGACAACGATTTGTCTAAGTATGACATGAAATATAATAATAAATACGGAGGTGTGCCAACATTACGTACACGTAGGGTGATAGAATAGGACCAGAACTTCTGTATTATACCACCCAAGTTACCGTAAAAACTTAGGTTTTGGAAATATGGCTGATTAAAGTAGTCGCATTGAGATGTGCGGACAGAGATTTGTCGAAGTTTGACATAAAAGATAAAAAAAATACGGAGGTGTGCCAACATGACGTACACATAGGATGATAGAATAGGTCCAGAACTTTAGTACTATACCACCCAAGTTACCGTAAAAACTTAGGTTTTGGAAATATGGGTGATTAAATTAGTCGCTATGCGATGTGCGGACAACGATTTGTCTAAGTTTGACATGAAATATAAAAATAAATACGGAATTTTGGATACATGACGTACACATAGGGGTACACGTAGGGTGATAGAATAGGACCAGAACTTCTGTATTATACCACCCAAGTTACCGTAAAAACTTTGGTTTTGGAAATATGGGTGATTAAAGTAGTCGCATTGAGATGTGCGGACAGCGATTTGTCAAAGTATGACATGAAAAATAAAATAAATACGGAAGTGTGCCAACATGACCTACACATAGGATGAAAGAATAGGACCAGAACTTTAGTACTATACCACCCAAGTTTCCGTAAAAACTTAGGTTTTGGAAATATGGGTGATTAAATTAGTCGCTATGCGATGTGCGGACAACGATTTGTCTAAGTTTGACATGAAATATAAAAATAAATACGGAATTGTGGATACATGACGTACACATAGGGTGATAGAATAGGACCAGAACTTCTGTATTATACCACCCAAGTTACCGTAAAAACTTAGGTTTTTTTTAAATATGGCTGATTAAAGTAGTCGCATTGAGATGTGCGGACAGCGATTTGTCAAAGTATGACATGAAAAATAAAATAAATACGGAAGTGTGCCAACATGACGTACACATAGGATGAAAGAATAGGACCAGAACTTTAGTACTATACCACCCAAGTTACCGTAAAAACTTAGGTTTTGGAAATATGGGTGATTAAATTAGTCGGTATGCGATGTGCGGACAACGATTTGTCTAAGTTTTAATGAAATATAAAAATAAATACGGAATTGTGGATACATGACGTACACATAGGGTGATAGAATAGGACCAGAACTTCTGTATTATACCACCCAAGTTACCGTAAAAACTTAGGTTTTGGAAATATGGCTGATTAAAGTAGTCGCATTGAGATGTGCGGACAGAGATTTGTCGAAGTTTGACACGAAATATAAAAAAAATACGGAGGTGTGCCAACATGACGTACACATAGGATGATAGAATAGGTCCAGAACTTTAGTACTATACCACCCAAGTTACCGTAAAAACTTAGGTTTTGGAAATATGGGTGATTAAATTAGTCGCTATGCGATGTGCGGACAACGATTTGTCTAAGTTTGACATGAAATATAAAAATAAATACGGAATTGTGGATACATGACGTACACATAGGGTGATAGAATAGGACCAGAACTTCTGTACTATACCACCCAAGTTACCTTAAAATCTTAGGTTTTGGATATATGGGTGATTAAATTAGTCGCTATGCGATGTGCGGACAACGATTTGTCTAAGTATGACATTAAATATAATAATAAATACGGAGGTGTGCCAACATTACGTACACGTAGGGTGATAGAATAGGACCAGAACGTCTGTATTATACCACCAAAGTTACCGTAAAAACTTAGGTTTTGGATATATGGCTGATTAAAGTAGTCGCATTGAGATGTGCGGACAGAGATTTGTCGAAGTTTGACATAAATTATAAAAAAAATACGGAGGTGTGCCAACATGACGTACACATAGGATGATAGAATAGGTCCAGAACTTTAGTACTATACCACCCAAGTTACCGTAAAAACTTAGGTTTTGGAAATATGGGTGATTAAATTAGTCGCTATGCGATGTGCGGACAACGATTTGTCAAAGTATGACATAAAAAATAAAATAAATAAGGAAGTGTGCCAACATGACGTACACATAGGATGATAGAATAGGTCCAGAACTTTAGTACTATACCACCCAAGTTAGCGTAAAAACTTAGGTTTTGGAAATATGGGTGATTAAAATAGTCGCTATGCGATGTGCGGACAGCGATCCACCTAAGTTTGACATAAAATATAAAATAAATACGGCAGTGTGTCAGCATGACGTACACGTAGGATGAAAGAATAGGACCAGAACTTTAGTACTATACCACCCAAGTTACCTTAAAAACTTAGGTTTTGGAAATATGGGTGATTAAATTAGTCGCTATGCGATGTGCGGACAACGATTTGTCTAAGTATGACATGAAATATAATAATAAATACGGAGGTGTGCCAACATTACGTACACGTAGGGTGATAGAATAGAACCAGAACTTCTGTATTATACCACCCAAGTTACCGTAAAAACTTAGGTTTTGGAAATATGTCTGATTAAAGTAGTCGCATTGAGATGTGCGGACAGAGATTTGTCGAAGTTTGACACGAAATATAAAAAAAATACGGAGGTGTGCCAACATGACGTACACATAGGATGATAGAATAGGTCCAGAACTTTAGTACTATACCACCCAAGTTACCTTAAAAACTTAGGTTTTGGAAATACGGGTGATTAAAATAGTCGCTTTGGATGTGTGGACAGCGATCCACCTAAGATTGACATAAAATATAGAATAAATACGGCAGTGTGGCAGCATGACGTACACGTAGGATGAAAGAATAGGACCAGAACTTTAGTACTATACCACCCAAGTTACCTTAAAAACTTAGGTTTTGGAAATATGGGTGATTAAATTAGTCGCTATGCGATGTGCGGACAACGATTTGTCTAAGTATGACATGAAATATAATAATAAATACGGAGGTGTGCCAACATTACGTACACGTAGGGTGATAGAATAGGACCAGAACGTCTGTATTATACCACCAAAGTTACCGTAAAAACTTAGGTTTTGGATATATGGCTGATTAAAGTAGTCGCATTGAGATGTGCGGACAGAGATTTGTCGAAGTTTGACATAAATTATAAAAAAAATACGGAGGTGTGCCAACATGACGTACACATAGGATGATAGAATAGGTCCAGAACTTTAGTACTATACCACCCAAGTTACCGTAAAAACTTAGGTTTTGGAAATATGGGTGATTAAATTAGTCGCTATGCGATGTGCGGACAACGATTTGTCAAAGTATGACATAAAAAATAAAATAAATACGGAAGTGTGCCAACATGACGTACACATAGGATGATAGAATAGGTCCAGAACTTTAGTACTATACCACCCAAGTTAGCGTAAAAACTTAGGTTTTGGAAATATGGGTGATTAAAATAGTCGCTATGCGATGTGCGGACAGCGATCCACCTAAGTTTGACATAAAATATAAAATAAATACGGCAGTGTGTCAGCATGACGTACACGTAGGATGAAAGAATTGGACCAGAACTTTAGTACTATACCACCCAAGTTACCTTAAAAACTTAGGTTTTGGAAATATGGGTGATTAAATTAGTCGCTATGCGATGTGCGGACAACGATTTGTCTAAGTATGACATGAAATATAATAATAAATACGGAGGTGTGCCAACATTACGTACACGTAGGGTGATAGAATAGAACCAGAACTTCTGTATTATACCACCCAAGTTACCGTAAAAACTTAGGTTTTGGAAATATGTCTGATTAAAGTAGTCGCATTGAGATGTGCGGACAGAGATTTGTCGAAGTTTGACACGAAATATAAAAAAAATACGGAGGTGTGCCAACATGACGTACACATAGGATGATAGAATAGGTCCAGAACTTTAGTACTATACCACCCAAGTTACCTTAAAAACTTAGGTTTTGGAAATACGGGTGATTAAAATAGTCGCTTTGGATGTGTGGACAGTGATCCACCTAAGTTTGACATAAAATATAAAATAAATACGGCAGTGTGTCAGCATGACGTACACGTAGAGTGATGAAATAGGACCAGAACTTCTGTATTATACCACCCAAGTTACCGTAAAAACTTAGGTTTTGGAAATATGGCTGATTAAAGTAGTCGCATTGAGATGTGCGGACAGCGATTTGTCAAAGTATGACATGAAATATAAAAATAAATACGGAATTGTGGATACATGACGTACACATAGGGTGATAGAATAGGACCAGAACTTCTGTATTATACCACCCAAGTTACCGTAAAAACTTAGGTTTTGGAAATATGGCTGATTAAAGTAGTCGCATTGAGATGTGCGGACAGCGATTTGTCAAAGTATGACATGAAAAATAAAATAAATACGGAAGTGTGCCAACATGACGTACACATAGGATGAAAGAATAGGACCAGAACTTGAGTACTATACCACCCAAGTTACCGTAAAAACTTAGGTTTTGGAAATATGGGTGATTAAATTAGTCGCTATGCGATGTGCGGACAACGATTTGTCTAAGTATGACATGAAATATAATGATAAATACGGAGGTTTGCCAACATTACGTACACGTAGGGTGATAGAATAGGACCAAAACTTCTGTATTATACCACCCAAGTTACCGTAAAAACTTCGGTTTTGGAATTATGGCTGATTAAAGTAGTCGCATTGAGATGTGCGGACAGAGATTTGTCGAAGTTTGACACGAAATATAAAAAAATACGGAGGTGTGCCAACATGACGTACACATAGGATGATAGAATAGGTCCAGAACTTTAGTACTATACCACCCAAGTTACCTTAAAAACTTAGGTTTTGGAAATACGGGTGATTAAAATAGTCGCTTTGGATATGTGGACAGTGATCCACCTAAGTTTGACATAAAATATAAATTAAATACGGCAGTGTGTCAGCATGACGTACACGTAGGGTGATGAAATAGGACCAGAACTTCTGTATTATACCACCCAAGTTACCGTAAAAACTTAGGTTTTGGAAATATGGGTGATTAAAGTAGTCGCATTGAGATTTGCGGACAGCGATTTGTCAAAGTATGACATGAAAAATAAAATAAATACGGAAGTGTGCCAACATTACGTACACGTAGGTGATAGAATAGGTCCTGAAATTTAGTATTATACCACCCAAGTTACCTTAAAAACTTAGGTTTTGGAAATATGGGTGATTAATTTAGTCGCTACGCGATGTGCGGACAACGATTTATCTAAGTTTGACATGAAATATAACAATAAATACGGAATTGTGGATAAATGACGTACACATAGGGTGATAGAATAGGACCAGAACTTCTGTATTATACCACCCAAGTTACCGTAAAAACTTAGGTTTTGGAAATATGGCTGATTAAAGTAGTCGCTATGCGATGTGCGGACAACGATTTGTCGAAGTTTGACACGAAATATAAAAAAATACGGAGGTGTGCCAACATGACGTACACATAGGATGATAGAATAGGTCCAGAACTTTAGTACTATACCACCCATGTTACCGTAAAAACTTAGGTTTTGGAAATATGGGTGATTAATTTAGTCGCTACGCGATGTGCGGACAACGATTTATCTAAGTTTGACATGAAATATAACAATAAATACGGAATTGTGGATAAATGACGTACACATAGGGTGATAGAATAGGACCAGAACTTCTGTATTATACCACCCAAGTTACCGTAAAAACTTAGGTTTTGGAAATATGGCTGATTAAAGTAGTCGCATTGAGATGTGCGGACAGCGATTTGTCAAAGTATGACATGAAAAATAAAATAAATACGGAAGTGTGCCAACATGACGTACACATAGGATGATAGAATAGGTCCTGAAATTTAGTATTATACCACCCAAGTTACCGTAAAAACTTAGGTTTTGGAAATATGACTGATTAAAGTAGTCGCATTGAGATGTGCGGACAGCGATTTGTCAAAGTATGACATGAAAAATAAAATAAATACGGAGGTGTGCCAACATGACGTACACATAGGATGAAAGAATAGGTCCAGAACTTTAGTACTATACCACCCAAGTTACCGTAAAAACTTAGGTTTTGGAAATATGGGTGATTAAATTAGTCGCTATGCGATGTGCGGACAACGATTTGTCTAAGTTTGACATGAAATATAAAAATAAATACGGAGGTGTGCCAACATTACGTACACGTAGGGTGATAGAATAGGACCAGAACTTCTGTATTATACCTCCCAAGTTACCGTAAAAACTTAGGTTTTGGAAATATGGCTGATTAAAGTAGTCGCATTGAGATGTGCGGACAGAGATTTGTCGAAGTTTGACACGAAATATAAAAAAAATACGGAGGTGTGCCAACATGACGTACACATAGGATGATAGAATAGGTCCAGAACTTTAGTACTATACCACCCAAGTTACCTTATAAATTTAGGTTTTGGAAATACGGGTGATTAAAATAGTCGCTTTGGATGTGTGGACAGTGATCCACCTAAGTTTGACATGAAATATAAAAATAAATACGGAGGTGTGCCAACATGACGTACACATAGGATGATAGAATAGGTCCTGAAATTTAATATTATACCACCCAAGTTACCTTAAAAACTTAGGTTTTGGAAATATGGGTGATTAAATTAGTCACTATGCGATGTGCGGACAACGATTTGTCTAAGTTTGACATGAAATATAAAAATAAATACGGAATTGTGGATACATGACGTACACATAGGGTGATAGAATAGGACCAGAACTTCTGTACTATACCACCCAAGTTACCTTAAAATCTTAGGTTTTGGATATATGGGTGATTAAATTAGTCGCTATGCGATGTGCGGACAACGATTTGTCTAAGTATGACATGAAATATAATAATAAATACGGAGGTGTGCCAACATTACGTACATATAAGGTGATAGAATAGGACCAGAACTTCTGTATTATACCACCCAAGTTACCGTAAAAACTTAGGTTTTGGAAATATGGCTGATTAACGTAGTCGCATTGAGATGTGCGGACAGAGATTTGTCGAAGTTTGACACGAAATATAAAAAAAATACGGAGGTGTGCCAACATGACGTACACATAGGATGATAGAATAGGTCCAGAACTTTAGTACTATACCACCCAAGTTACCTTAAAAACTTAGGTTTTGGAAATACGGGTGATTAAAATAGTCGCTTTGGATGTGTGGACAGCGGTCCACCTAAGTTTGATATAAAATATAAAATAAATACGGCAGTGTGTCAGCATGACGTACACGTAGGATGAAAGAATAGGACCAGAACTTTAGTATTATACCACCCAAGTTACCATAAAAACTTAGGTTTTGGAAATACGGGTGATTAAATTAGTCGCTATGCGATGTGCGGACAACGATTTGTCTAAGTATGACATGAAATATAATAATAAATACGGAGGTGTGCCAACATTACGTACACGTAGGGTGATAGAATTGGACCAGAACTTCTGTATTATACCACCC
Organism: Flexamia atlantica; assembly: GCA_035578135.1. Lineage (NCBI taxonomy): Eukaryota > Metazoa > Arthropoda > Insecta > Hemiptera > Cicadellidae > Flexamia > Flexamia atlantica. Next base: position 37,472 of record JAQJVK010000369.1, read on the forward strand.
AAGTTACCGTAAAAACTTAGGTTTTGGAAATATGGCTGATTAAAGTAGTCGCATTGAGATTGAGATGTGAGTCGGACAGAGATTTGTCGAAGTTTGACATAAAATATAAAAAAAATACGGAGGTGTGCCAACATGACGTACACATAGGATGATAGAATAGGTCCAGAACTTTAGTACTATACCACACAAGTTACCGTAAAAACTTAGGTTTTGGAAATATGGGTGATTAAATTAGTCGCTATGCGATGTGCGGACAACGATTTGTCTAAGTTTGACATGAAATATAAAAATAAATACGGAATTTTGGATACATGACGTACACATAGGGGTACACGTAGGGTGATAGAATAGGACCAGAACTTCTGTATTATACCACCCAAGTTACCGTAAAAACTTAGGTTTTGGAAATATGGCTGATTAAAGTAGTCGCATTGAGATGTGCGGACAGCGATTTGTCAAAGTATGTCATGAAAAATAAAATAAATACGGAAGTGTGCCAACATGACGTACACATAGGATGAAAGAATAGGACCAGAACTTTAGTACTATACCACCCAAGTTACCGTAAAAACTTAGGTTTTGGAAATATGGGTGATTAAATTAGTCGCTATGCGATGTGCGGACAACGATTTGTCTAAGTTTGACATGAAATATAAAAATAAATACGGAATTGTGGATACATGACGTACACATAGGGTGATAGAATAGGACCAGAACTTCTGTATTATACCACCCAAGTTACCGTAAAAACTTAGGTTTTGGAAATATGGCTGATTAAAATAGTCGCATTGAGATGTGCGGACAGAGATTTGTCGAAGTTTGACACGAAAAATAAAATAAATACGGAAGTGTGCCAACATGACGTACACATAGGATGATAGAATAGGTCCTGAAATTTAGTATTATACCACCCAAGTTACCGTAAAAACTTAGGTTTTGGAAATATGGCTGATTAAAGTAGTCGCATTGAGATGTGCGGACAGCGATTTGTCAAAGTATGACATGAAAAATAAAATAAATACGGAGGTGTGCCAACATGACGTACACATAGGATGAAAGAATAGGTCCAGAACTTTAGTACTATACCACCCAAGTTACCGTAAAAACTTAGGTTTTGGAAATATGGGTGATTAAATTAGTCGCTATGCGATGTGCGGACAACGATTTGTCTAAGTTTGACATGAAATATAAAAATAAATACGGAGGTGTGCCAACATTACGTACACGTAGGGTGATAGAATAGGACCAGAACTTCTGTATTATACCTCCCAAGTTACCGTAAAAACTTAGGTTTTGGAAATATGGCTGATTAAAGTAGTCGCATTGAGATGTGCGGACAGAGATTTGTCGAAGTTTGACACGAAATATAAAAAAAATACGGAGGTGTGCCAACATGACGTACACATAGGATGATAGAATAGGTCCAGAACTTTAGTACTATACCACCCAAGTTACCTTAAAAATTTAGGTTTTGGAAATACGGGTGATTAAATAGTCGCTTTGGAGATGTGGACAGTGATCCACCTAAGTTTGACATGAAATATAAAAATAAATACGGAGGTGTGCCAACATGACGTACACATAGGATGATAGAATAGGTCCTGAAATTTAATATTATACCACCCAAGTTACCTTAAAAACTTAGGTTTTGGAAATATGGGTGATTAAATTAGTCACTATGCGATGTGCGGACAACGATTTGTCTAAGTTTGACATGAAATATAAAAATAAATACGGAATTGTGGATACATGACGTACACATAGGGTGATAGAATAGGACCAGAACTTCTGTACTATACCACCCAAGTTACCTTAAAATCTTAGGTTTTGGATATATGGGTGATTAAATTAGTCGCTATGCGATGTGCGGACAACGATTTGTCTAAGTATGACATGAAATATAATAATAAATACGGAGGTGTGCCAACATTACGTACATATAAGGTGATAGAATAGGACCAGAACTTCTGTATTATACCACCCAAGTTACCGTAAAAACTTAGGTTTTGGAAATATGGCTGATTAACGTAGTCGCATTGAGATGTGCGGACAGAGATTTGTCGAAGTTTGACACGAAATATAAAAAAAATACGGAGGTGTGCCAACATGACGTACACATAGGATGATAGAATAGGTCCAGAACTTTAGTACTATACCACCCAAGTTACCTTAAAAACTTAGGTTTTGGAAATACGGGTGATTAAAATAGTCGCTTTGGATGTGTGGACAGCGGTCCACCTAAGTTTGACATAAAATATAAAATAAATACGGCAGTGTGTCAGCATGACGTACACGTAGGATGAAAGAATAGGACCAGAACTTTAGTATTATACCACCCAAGTTACCATAAAAACTTAGGTTTTGGAAATACGGGTGATTAAATTAGTCGCTATGCGATGTGCGGACAACGATTTGTCTAAGTATGACATGAAATATAATAATAAATACGGAGGTGTGCCAACATTACGTACACGTAGGGTGATAGAATTGGACCAGAACTTCTGTATTATACCACCCAAGTTACCGTAAAAACTTAGGTTTTGGAAATATGGCTGATTAAAGTAGTCGCATTGAGATGTGCGGACAGAGATTTGTCGAAGTTTGACATAAAATATAAAAAAAATACGGAGGTGTGCCAACATGACGTACACATAGGATGATAGAATAGGTCCAGAACTTTAGTACTATACCACCCAAGTTACCGTAAAAACTTAGGTTTTGGAAATATGGGTGATTAAATTAGTCGCTATGCGATGTGCGGACAACGATTTGTCTAAGTTTGACATGAAATATAAAAATAAATACGGAATTTTGGATACATGAAGTACACATAGGGGTACACGTAGGGTGATAGAATAGGACCAGAACTTCTGTATTATACCACCCAAGTTACCGTAAAAACTTAGGTTTTGGAAATATGGCTGATTAAAGTAGTCGCATTGAGATGTGCGGACAGCGATTTGTCAAAGTATGTCATGAAAAATAAAATAAATACGGAAGTGTGCCAACATGACGTACACATAGGATGAAAGAATAGGACCAGAACTTTAGTACTATACCACCCAAGTTACCGTAAAAACTTAGGTTTTGGAAATATGGGTGATTAAATTAGTCGCGATGCGATGTGCGGACAACGATTTGTCTAAGTTTGACATGAAATATAAAAATAAATACGGAATTGTGGATACATGACGTACACATAGGGTGATAGAATAGGACCAGAACTTCTGTATTATACCACCCAAGTTACCGTAAAAACTTAGGTTTTGGAAATATGGCTGATTAAAGTAGTCGCATTGAGATGTGCGGACAGCGATTTGTCAAAGTATGACATGAAAAATAAAATAAATACGGAAGTGTGCCAACATGACGTACACATAGGATGATAGAATAGGTCCAGAACTTTAGTACTATACCACCAAAGTTACCGTAAAAACTTAGGTTTTGGAAATATGGGTGATGAAATTAGTCGCTATGCGATGTGCGGACAACGATTTGTCTAAGTTTGACATGAAATATAAAAATAAATACGGAATTGTGGATACATGACGTACACATAGGGTGATAGAATAGGACCAGAACTTCTTTACTATACCACCCAAGTTACCTTAAAATCTTAGGTTTTGGATATATGGGTGATTAAATTAGTCGCTATGCGATGTGCGGACAACGATTTGTCTAAGTATGACATGAAATATAATAATAAATACGGAGGTGTGCCAACATTACGTACATATAGGGTGATAGAATAGGACCAGAACTTCTGTATTATACCACCCAAGTTACCGTAAAAACTTAGGTTTTGGAAATATGGCTGATTAAAGTAGTCGCATTGAGATGTGCGGGCAGAGATTTGTCGAGGTTTGACACGAAATATAAAAAAAATACGGAGGTGTGCCAACATGACGTACACATAGGATGATAGAATAGGTCCAGAACTTTAGTACTATACCACCCAAGTTACCTTAAAAACTTAGGTTTTGGAAATACGGGTGATTAAAATAGTCGCTTTGGATGTGTGGACAGCGATCCACCTAAGATTGACATAAAATATAGAATAAATACGGCAGTGTGTCAGCATGACGTACACGTAGGATGAAAGAATAGGACCAGAACTTTAGTACTATACCACCCAAGTTACCTTAAAAACTTAGGTTTTGGAAATATGGGTGATTAAATTAGTCGCTATGCGATGTGCGGACAACGATTTGTCTAAGTTTGACATGAAATATAAAAATAAATACGGAATTGTGGATACATGACGTACACATAGGATGATAGAATAGGTCCTGAAATTTAGTATTATACCACCCAAGTTACCTTAAAAACTTAGGTTTTGGAAATATGGCTGATTAAAGTAGTCGCATTGAGATGTGCGGACAGCGATTTGTCAAAGTATGACATGAAAAATAAAATAAATACGGAAGTGTGCCAACATGACGTACACATAGGATGATAGAATAGGTCCAGAACTTTAGTACTATACCACCCAAGTTACCGTAAAAACTTAGGTTTTGGAAATATGCGTGATTAAAATAGTCGCTATGCGATGTGCGGACAGCGATCCACCTAAGTTTGACATAAAATATAAAATAAATACGGCAGTGTGTCAGCATGACGTACACGTAGGATGAAAGAATAGGACCAGAACTTTAGTACTATACCACCCAAGTTACCTTAAAAACTTAGGTTTTGGAAATATGGGTGATTAAATTAGTCGCTATGCGATGTGCGGACAACGATTTTTCTAGGTATGACATGAAATATAATAATAAATACGGAGGTGTGCCAACATTACGTACACGTAGGGTGATAGAATAGAACCAGAACTTTTGTATTATACCAGCCAAGTTACCGTAAAAACTTAGGTTTTGGAAATATGGCTGATTAAAGTAGTCGCATTGAGATGTGCGGACAGAGATTTGTCGAAGTTTGACACGAAATATAAAAAAAATACGGAGGTGTGCCAACATGACGTACACATAGGATGATAGAATAGGTCCAGAACTTTAGTACTATACCACCCAAGTTACCTTAAAAACTTAGGTTTTGGAAATACGGGTGATTAAAATAGTCGCTTTGGATGTGTGGACAGTGATCCACCTAAGTTTGACATGAAATATAAAAATAAATACGGAATTGTGGATAAATGACGTACACATAGGGTGATAGAATAGGACCAGAACTTCTGTATTATACCACCCAAGTTGCCGTAAAAACTTAGGTTTTGGAAATATGGCTGATTAAAGTAGTCGCATTGAGATGTGCGGACAGCGATTTGTCAAAGTATGACATGAAAAATAAAATAAATACGGAAGTGTGCCAACATGACGTACACATAGGATGATAGAATAGGTCCTGAAATTTAGTATTATACCACCCAAGATACCGTAAAAACTTAGGTTTTGGAAATATGGCTGATTAAAGTAGTCGCATTGAGATGTGCGGACAGCGATTTGTCAAAGTATGACATGAAAAATAAAATAAATACGGAAGTGTGCCAACATGACGTACACATAGGATGAAAGAATAGGTCCAGAACTTTAGTACTATACCACCCAAGTTACCGTAAAAACTTAGGTTTTGGAAATATGGGTGATTAAATTAGTCGCTATGCGATGTGCGGACAACGATTTGTCTAAGTTTGACATGAAATATAAAAATAAATACGGAAGTGTGCCAACATTACGTACACGTAGGGTGATAGAATAGGACCAGAACTTCTGTATTATACCTCCCAAGTTACCGTAAAAACTTAGGTTTTGGAAATATGGCTGATTAAAGTAGTCGCATTGAGATGTGCGGACAGAGATTTGTCGAAGTTTGACACGAAATATAAAAAAATACGGAGGTGTGCCAACATGACGTACACATAGGATGATAGAATAGGTCCAGAACTTTAGTACTATACCACCCAAGTTACCTTAAAAACTTAGGTTTTGGAAATACGGGTGATTAAAATAGTCGCTTTGGATATGTGGACAGTGATCCACCTAAGTTTGACATAAAATATAAAATAAATACGGCAGTGTGTCAGCATGACGTACACGTAGGGTGATGAAATAGGACCAGAACTTCTGTATTATACCACCCAAGTTACCGTAAAAACTTAGGTTTTGGAAATATGGGTGATTAAATTAGTCGCTATGCGATGTGCGGACAATGATTTGTCTAAGTTTGACATGAAATATAAAAATAAATACGGAATTGTGGATACATGACGTACACATAGGGTGATAGAATAGGACCAGAACTTCTGTATTATACCACCCAAGTTACCGTAAAAACTTAGGTTTTGGAAATATGGGTGATTAAATTAGTCGCTATGCGATGTGCGGACAACGATTTGTCTAAGTTTGACATGAAATATAAAAATAAATACGGAATTTTGGATACATGACGTACACATTGGGTGATAGAATAGGATTAGAACTATATTATTATACCACTCAGATTACCGTCAAAACTTAGGTTTTGGAAATACGGGTGATTAAAATAGTCGCTTTGGATGTGTGGACAGCGATCCACCTAAGTTTGACATAAAATATAAAATAAATACGGCAGTGTGTCAGCATGACGTACACGTAGGATGAAAGAATAGGACCAGAACTTTAGTACTATACCACCCAAGTTACCTAAAAAACTTAGGTTTTGGAAATATGGCTGATTAAAGTAGTCGCATTGAGATTTGCGGACAGAGATTTGTCGAAGTTTGACACGAAATATAAAAAAATACGGAGGTGTGCCAACATGACGTACACATAGGATGATAGAATAGGACCAGAACTTTAGTACTATACCACCCAAGTTACCTTAAAAACTTAGGTTTTGGAAATATGGGTGATTAAATTAGTCGCTATGCGATGTGCGGACAACGATTTGTGTAAGTATGACATGAAATATAATAATAAATACGGAGGTGTGCCAACATTACGTACACATAGGATGATAGAATAGGTCCAGAACTTTAGTACTATACCACCCAAGTTACCGTAAAACTTAGGTTTTGGAAATATGGCTGATTAAAGTAGTCGCATTGAGATGTGCGGACAGCGATTTGTCTAAGTTTGACATGAAATATAAAGATAAATACGGAATTGTGGATACATGACGTACACATAAGGTGATAGAATAGGACCAGAACTTCTGTATTATACCACCCAAGTTACCGTAAAAACTTAGGTTTTGGAAATATGGGTGATTAAATTAGTCGCTATGCGATGTGCGGACAACGATTTGTCGAAGTTTGACACGAAATATAAAAAAAAATACGGAGGTGTGCCAACATGACGTACACATAGGATGATAGAATAGGTCCAGAACTTTAGTACTATACCACCCAAGTTACCGTAAAAACTTAGGTTTTGGAAATATGGGTGATTAATTTAGTCGCTATGCGATGTGCGGACAACGCATTGTCTAAGTTTGACATGAAATATAAAAATAAATACGGAATTGTGGATAAATGACGTACACATAGGGTGATAGAATAGGACCAGAACTTCTGTATTATACCACCCAAGTTGCCGTAAAAACTTAGGTTTTGGAAATATGGCTGATTAAAGTAGTCGCATTGAGATGTGCGGACAGCGATTTGTCAAAGTATGACATGAAAAATAAAATAAATACGGAAGTGTGCCAACATGACGTACACATAGGATGATAGAATAGGTCCTGAAATTTAGTATTATACCACCCAAGATACCGTAAAAACTTAGGTTTTGGAAATATGGCTGATTAAAGTAGTCGCATTGAGATGTGCGGACAGCGATTTGTCAAAGTATGAAATGAAAAATAAAATAAATACGGAAGTGTGCCAACATGACGTACACATAGGATGATAGAATAGGTCCTGAAATTTAGTATTATACCACCCAAGTTACCTTAAAAACTTAGGTTTTGGAAATATGGGTGATTAAATTAGTCACTATGCGATGTCAGGACAACGATTTGTCTAAGTTTGACATGAAATATAAAAATAAATACGGAATTGTGGATACATGACGTACACATAGGGTGATAGAATTGGACCAGAACTTCTGTATTATACCACCCAAGTTACCGTAAAAACTTAGGTTTTGGAAATATGGGTGATTAAATTAGTCGCTATGCGATGTGCGGACAACGATTTGTCTAAGTTTGACATAAAATATAAAAATAAATACGGAATTTTGGATACATGACGTACACATTGGGTGATAGAATAGGATTAGAACTATATTATTATACCACTCAGGTTACCGTTAAAACTTAGGTTTTGGAAATACGGGTGATTAAAATAGTCGCTTTGGATGTGTGGACAGCGATCCACCTAAGTTTGACATAAAATCTAAAATAAATACGGCAGTGTGTCAGCATGACGTACACGTAGGATGAAAGAATAGGACCAGAACTTTAAAACTATACCACCCAAGTTACCTTAAAAACTTAGGTTTTGGAAATATGGGTGATTAAATTAGTCGCTATGCGATGTGCGGACAACGATTTGTCTAAGTATGACATGAAATATAATAATAAATACGGAGGTGTGCCAACATTACGTACACATAGGGTGATAGAATAGGACCAGACCTTCTGTATTATACCACCCAAGTTACCGTAAAAACTTAGGTTTTGGAAATATGGCTGATTAAAGTAGTCGCATTGAGATGTGCGGACAGAGATTTGTCGAAGTTTGACACGAAATATAAAAAAAATACGGAGGTGTGCCAACATGACGTACACATAGGATGATAGAATAGGTCCAGAACTTTAGTACTATACCACCCAAGTTACCTTAAAAACTTAGGTTTTGGAAATACGGGTGATTAAAATAGTCGCATTGAGATGTGCGGACAGCGATTTGTCAAAGTATGACATGAAATATAAAAATAAATACGGAATTGTGGATACATGACGTACACATAGGATGAAAGAATAGGACCAGAACTTTAGTACTATACCACCCAAGTTACCTTAAAAACTTAGGTTTTGGAAATACGGGTGATTAAAATAGTCGCTTTGGATGTGTGGACAGTGATCCACCTAAGTTTGACATAAAATATAAAATAAATACGGCAGTGTGTCAGCATGACGTACACGTAGGGTGATGAAATAGGACCAGAACGTCTGTATTATACTACCCAAGTTACCGTAAAAACTTAGGTTTTGGAAATATGGCTGATTAAAGTAGTCGCATTGAGATGTGCGGACAGCGATTTGTCAAAGTATGACATGAAAAATAAAATAAATACGGAAGTGTGCCAACATGACGTACACATAGGATGATAGAATAGGTCCTGAAATTTAGTATTATACCACCCAAGTTACCTTAAAAACTTAGGTTTTGGAAATATGGGTGATTAAATTAGTCGCTATGCGATGTGCGGACAACGATTTGTCTAAGTTTGACATGAAATATAAAAATAAATACGGAATTGTGGATACATGACGTACACATAGGGTGATAGAATAGGACCAGAACTTCTGTATTATACCACCCAAGTTACCTTAAAAACTTAGGTTTTGGAAATATGGGTGATTAAATTAGTCGCTATGCGATGTGCGGACAACGATTTGTCTAAGTTTGACATGAAATATAAAAATAAATACGGAATTGTGGATACATGACGTACACGTAGGGTGATAGAATAGGACCAGAACTTCTGTATTATACCACCCAAGTTACCGTAAAAACTTAGGTTTTAGAAATATGGCTGATTAAAGTAGTCACATTGAGATGTGCGGACAGCGATTTGTCAAAGTATGAAATGAAAAATAAAATAAATACGGAAGTGTGCCAACATGACGTACACATAGGATGATAGAATAGGTCCTGAAATTTAGTATTATACCACCCAAGTTACCTTAAAAACTTAGGTTTTGGAAATATGGGTGACTAAATTAGTCGCTATGCGATGTGCGGACAACGATTTGTCTAAGTTTGACATGAAATATAAAAATGAATACGGAATTGTGGATACATGACGTACACATAGGGTGATAGAATAGGACCAGAACTTTAGTACTATACCACCCAAGTTACCGTAAAAACTTAGGTTTTGGAAATATGGCTGATTAAAGTAGTCGCATTGAGATGTGCGGACAGCGATTTGTCAAATTATGACATGAAAAATAAAATAAATACGGAAGTGTGCCAACATGACGTACACATAGGATGATAGAATAGGTCCTGAAATTTAGTATTATACCACCCAAGTTACCGTAAAAACTTAGGTTTTGGAAATATGGGTGATTAAATTAGTCGCTATGCGATGTGCGGACAACGATTTGTCTAAGTATGACATGAAATATAATAATAAATACGGAGGTGTGCCAACATTACGTACACGTAGGGTGATAGAATAGGACCAGAACTTCTGTATTATACCACCCAAGTTACCGTAAAAACTTAGGTTTTGGAAATATGGGTGATTAAATTAGCCACTTTGCGATGTGCGGTCAGCAATTTGTCTAAGTTTGACATGAAATATAAAAAAATACGCAAGTGTGCTAACTTTACGTACACATAGGATGATAGAATAGAACCAGAACTTTAGTATTATACCAAACAAGTTACCGTAAAAACTTAGGTTTTGGAAATATGGGTGGTTAAAGTAGTCGCTTTGCGATAAGCGGACAGCGATTTGTCTAAGTTTAACATATAATATATAAAATAAATAGGGAAGTGTGCCAGCATTACGTACACATAGGATGATAGAATAGGACAAGAACTGTAGGACTATAACACCCAAGTTACCGTATAAACTTAGGATTTGGAAATATGGGTGATTAAATTAGCCGCTTTGCGATATGCGGTCAGCGATTTGTCAAAGTTTGACATGAAATATAAAATAAATACGGAAGTGTGATAACATTACGTACCCATAGGGTGATAGAATAGAACCAGAACTTCAGCATTATAACAAACAAGTTACCGTAAAAACTTAGGTTTTGGAAATATGGGTGGTTACAGTAGCCGCTTTGCGATGTGCGGTCAGCGATTTGTCTCAGTTTGACATGAAATACAAAATAAATACGGAATTGGGGATACATGACGTAGACATAGGGTGATAGAATAGGACCAGAAATATAGAATTATACCACCGAAGTTACCGTAAAAACTTAGGTTTTGGAAATATGGTTGACTAAAGTAGTCGCTTTGCGATGTGCGGACAGCGATTTGTCTAAGTTTGACATGAAATATAAATAAATAAAGAAGTGTGCCAACATTACGTACACTTAGGATGATAGAATAAGACAAGAACTGTAGGACTATACAAACCAAGTTACCGTAAAAACTTAGGTTTTGGAAATATGGGTGATTAAATTAGCCGCTTTGCGATGTGCGGTTAGCGATTTGTCTGACATGAAATATAAAATAAATACGGAAGTGTGCCAACATTACCTACACATAGGATGATAGAATAGGACAAGAACTGTAGGACTATACCACCCAAGGTACCGTAAAAAGTTAGGTTTTGGAAATATGGGTGATTAAATTAGCCGCTTTGCGATGTGCGGTCAGCGATTTGTCCTAGTTTGACATGAAATATAAAATAAATACGGAAGTGTGCCAACATGACGTACACATAGGATGATAGAATAGGACCAGAACCTTTGTACTTTACTACCCATGTTACCATAAAAACTTAGGTTTTGGAAATATGGGTGATTAAAGTAGTCGCTTTGCAATAAGCGGACAGCGATTTGTCTAAGTTTGACATGAAATATAAATAAATAAAGACGTGTGCCAACATTACGTACACTTAGGATGATAGAATAAGACAAGAACTGTAGGACTATACCAACCAAGTTACCGTAAAAACTTAGGTTTTGGAAATATGGGTGATTAAATTAGCCGCTTTGCGATGTGCGGTTAGCGATTTGTCTAGGTTTGACATGAAATATAAAATAAATACGGAAGTATGCCAACATTAGGTACACATAGGGTGATAGAATAGAACCAGAACTTTAATATTATACCAACCAAGTTACCGTAAAAACTTTGGTTTTGGAAATATGGGTGATTAAATTAGCCACTTTGCGATGTGCGGTCAACAATTTGTCTAAGTTTGACATGAAATATAAAATAAATACGCAAGTGTGCTAACTTTACGTACACATAGGGTGATAGAATAGAACCAGAACTTTAATATTATACCAACCAAGTTACCGTAAAAACTTTGGTTTTGGAAATATGGGTGGTTAAAGTAGCCGCTTTGCGATGTGCGGTCAGCGATTTGTCCTAGTTTGACATGGAAATATAAAATTAATACGGAAGTGTGCCAACATGACGTACACATAGGATGATAGAATAGGACCAGAACCTTTGTACTTTACTACCCATGTTACCATAAAAACTTAGGTTTTGGAAATATGGGTGATTAAAGTAGTCGCTTTGCGATGTGCGGACAACGATTTGTCAAAGTAAGTAGTCGCTTTAGGATGTGTGGACAGCAATTTGTCTAAGTTTAACATGAAATGTAAAAATAAATACGGAATTCTGGATACTTGACGTACAAATAGGGTGATAGAATAGTACCATAAATATCGTATAATACCATCGAAGTTACCGTAAAGACTTAGGTTTTGGAAATATGGGTGGTTAAAGTAGCCGCTTTGCGATGTGCAGTCAGCGATTTGTCTTAGTTTGACATGAAAAACAAAATAAATACGGAATTGGGGATACATGACGTAGACATAGGGTGATAGAATAGGACCAGAAATATAGTATTATACCACCGAAGTTACCGTAAAAACTTAGGTTTTGGAAATATGGTTGACTAAAGTAGTCGCTTTGCGATGTGCGGACAGCGATTTGTCTTAGTTTGACATGAAATATAAAATAAATACGGAAGTGTGCCAACATGACGTACGCATAGGATGATAGAATAGGACCAGAACTTTAGTACTTTACTACCCAAGTTACCTTAACAACTTAGGTTTTGGAAATATGGGTAGTTAAAGTAGTCGCTTTGCGAAGTGCGGACAGCGATTTGTCTTAGTTTGACATGAAATACAAAATAAATACGGAATTGGGGATACATGACGTAGACATAGGGTGATAGAATAGGACCAGAAATATAGAATTATACCACCGAAGTTACCGAAAACTTAGGTTTCGGAAATATGGATGACTAAAAAAGTCGCTTTGCGATGTGCGGACAGCGATTTGTCTAAGTTTGACATGAAATATAAATAAATAAAGACGTGTGCCAACATTACGTACACTTAGGATGATAGAATAAGACAAGAACTGTAGGACTATACCAACCAAGTTACCGTAAAAACTTAGGTTTTGGAAATATGGGTGATTAAATTAGCCGCTTTGCGATGTGCGGTTAGCGATTTGTCTAAGTTTGACATGAAATATAAATAAATAATGAAGTGTGCCAACATTACTTACACTTAGGATGTTAGAATAGGACAAGAACTGTAGGACTATACCACCCAAGTTACCGTAAAAACTTAGGTTTTGGAAATATGGGTGATTAAATTAGCCGCTTTGCGATGTGTGGTTAGCGATTTGTCTAAGTTTGACATGAAATATAAAATAAATATGGAAGTGTGCTAACACTACATACACATAGGGTGATAGAATAGAACCAGAACTTTAGTACTATACCAGAAAAGTTTCCGTAAAAACTTAGGTTTTTGGAAATATGGGTAGTTAAAGCAGTCGCTTTGCGATGTGCGGACAGCAATTTGTCTAGGTTTGACATGATATATAAAAATAAATACGGAATTCTGTATACATTACATACAAATAGGGTGATAGAATAGTACCAGAAATATAGTATTATACCACCGAAGTTACCGTAAAAACTTAGGTTTTGGAAATATGGTTGATTAAATTAGCCGCTTTGCGATGTGCGGTTAACGATTTGTCTAAGTTTGACATGAAATATAAAATAAATATGGAAGTGTGATAACATTACATACACATAGGGTGATAGAATAGAATCAAAAAGTTTAGTATTATACCAACCAAGTTTCCGTAAAAACTTAGGTTTTGGAAACATGGGTAGTTAAAGTAGTCGCTTTGCGAAGTGCGGACAGCGATTTGTCTAAGTTTGACATGAAATATAAAATAAATACGGAAGTGTGCCAACATTACGTACACATAAGATGATAGAATAGGACAAGAACTGTAGGACTATACCACCCAAGTTACCGTAAAAACTTAGGTTTTGGAAACATGGGTAGTTAAAGTAGTCGCTTTGCGAAGTGCGGACAGCGATTTGTCTAAGTTTGACATTAAATATAAAATAAATACGGAAGTGTGCTAACGTTACGTACACATAGGATGATAGAATAGAACCAGAACCTTTGTACTTTACTACCCATGTTTCCATAAAAACTTAGGTTTTTGAAATATGGGTGATTAAATTAGCCGCTTTGCGATGTGCGGTCAGCGATTTGTCCTAGTTTGACATGAAATATATAATAAATACAGAAGTGTGCCAACATGACGTACACATAGGATGATAGAATAGGACCAGAACCTTTGTACTTTAATACCCAAGTTACCGTAAAAACTTATTGTTTTGGAAATATGGGTGATTAAAGTAGACGCTTTGCGATGTGCGGTCAGCGATTTGTCCTAGTTTGACATGAAATATAAAATAAATACGGAAGTGTGCCAAAATGACGTACACATAGGATGATAGAATAGGACCAGAACCTTTGTACTTTAATACCCAAGTTACCGTAAAAACTTATTGTTTTGGAAATATGGGTGATTAAAGTAGACGCTTTGCGATGTGCGGACAACGATTTGTCAAAGTTTGACATGAAATATAAAATAAATACGGAAGTGTGCCAACATGACGTACGCATAGGATGATAGAATAGGACCAGAACTTTAGTACTATACCACCCAATTTTCCTTAACAACTTAGGTTTTGGAAATATGGGTGATTAAAGTAGTCGCTTTGCGATGTGCGGACAGCAATTTGTCTAGGTTTGATATGAAATATAAAAATAAATACGGAATTCTGTATACATTACGTACAAATAGGGTGATAGAATAGTACCAGAAATATAGTATTATACCACCGAAGTTACCGTAAAAACTTAGGTTTTGGAAATATGGGTGATTAAAGTAGTCGCTTTGCGATTTACAGACAGCGATTTGTCTAAGTTTAACATGAAATATAAAAATTAATACGGATGTGTGGATACATGACGTACACATAGGGTGATAGAATAGTACCAGAAATATAGTATTATACCACCGAAGTTACCGTAAAAACTTAGGTTTTGGAAATATGGTTGATTAAATAAGCCGCTTTGCGATGTGCGTTCAGCGATTTGTCTAAGTTTGACATGAAATATAAAATAAATATTGAAGTGTGATAACATTACATACACATAGGGTGATAGAATAGAACCAGAACTTTAGTATTATACCAACCAAGTTTCCGTAAAAACTTAGGTTTTGGAAATATGGGTAGTTAAAGTAGTCGCTTTGCGAAGTGCGGACAGCGATTTGTCTAAGTTTGACATGAAATATAAAAATAAATACGGAAGTGTGCCAACATTAGGAACACCTTGGGTGATAGAATAGAACCAGAACTTTAGTATTATACCAACCAAGTTACCGTAAAAACTTTGGTTTTGGAAATATGGGTGATTAAATTAGCCACTTTGCGATGTGCGGTCAGCGATTTGTCTAAGTTTGACATGAAATATAAAATAAATACGGAAGTGTGCTAAAATTACGTATACATAAGATGATAGAATAGAACCAGAAATTTAGTATTATACCAAACAAGTTACCGTAAAAACTTAGGTTTTGGAAATATGGGTGGTTAAAGTAGCCGCTTTGCGATGTGCGGTCAGCGAATTGTCCTAGTTTGACATGAAATATAAAATAAATACCGAAGTGTGCCAATATGACGTACACATAGAATGATAGAATAGGACCAGAACTTTAGTACTATACCACCCAAGTTACCGTAAAAACTTAGGTTTTGGAAATATGGGTGATTAAAGTAGTCGCTTTGCGATGTGCGGACAGCGATTTGTCTAAGTTTAACATGAAATATAAAAATAAATACTGAATTCTGGATACATGACGTACAAATAGGGTGATAGAATAGTACCAGAAATATAGTACTATACCACCGAAGTTACCGTAAAAACTTAGGTTTTGGAAATATGGGTGATTAAAGTAGTCGCTTTGCGATGTGCGGATAGCGATTTGTCTAAGTTTAACATGAAATATAAAAATAAATACGGATGTGTGGATACATGACGTAGACATAGGGTGATAGAAAAGTACCAGAAATATAGTATTATACTACCGAAGTTACGACAAAAACTTAGGTTTTGGAAATATGGGTGGTTAAAGTAGTCGCTTTTCGATTAGCGGACAGCGATTTGTCTAAGTTTGACATGAAATATAAAAATAAATACAGAATTCTGGATACATGACGTACAAATAGGGTGATAGAATAGTACCAGAAATATAGTACTATACCACCGAAGTTACTGTAAAAACTTAGGTTTTGGAAATATGGGTGATTAAAGTAGTCGCTTTGCGATGTGCGGACAGCGTTTTGTCTTAGTTTGACATGAAATACAATATAAATACGGAATTGGGGATCAGTTTAAGTTATTTTTACCTGTGTCTAGAATAGAAGGCCTAATGAGTAGTTTAGATGCATTTGACTGGAATGATCTCTTGGTTAATATTGCACTTTTAGATGCAAACCTCTTTTTTAAGGAAATTTTTAGAGTAATTTTAATGAAACTAGACTATTTTCAAATTTTAAAGAGAGTTAAACATTGTAATAAGTTAAGCGGAAAAAAACATACAAATGAATGGTATACGAAAGACCTTGCAAATATGAAAGAGCGACTTTTATTTCTAGGCAAATTAAAGACGCAAGAGTCAGAGGCTCAGTTGAGAAATTTAAAGAAAGAATATAGGGATGCAATTTTTGAAGCCAAGCTAAGATTTAATGTTAAAAAAATTGAATCTAGTAATAACAAATGTAAGACTGCTTGGAAGCTAATAAATATTAATAGGCCTGGTGGTAATGAACAGATTAGAACTAAGGAAGTAGACATTGATCCTCAGGTATTTAATGAATATTTTGTGAATTCTGTTAAGGAAATTAAGCAGCAGATAAATAAGCCTTCTACTAGTGTTTTAGATTTAGTAAATAATCTTAATATCAATCACATAAATTTTGAATGGAAGCCAATCACATCTAACGATGTAATTAGTGCTGCGAAAAGACTGAAAAATACCAATAGTAAAGACATATATAATTTTTCAAACAATCTTGTTAAAAGCATTATTCATACCATAGCTGAACCTCTTTCTTTCAGTTTTAACAAATGTTTAACAGAAGGTATTTTTCCAGACAATTTAAAAATCTCAAAAGTTTGTCCGGTTTTCAAAAAGGGTCCGAGAGGACAACCTGATAGCTATAGACCTGTTTCTTTGATTCCTATTTTTTCTAAACTGTTTGAATTATTGATTCATGATCAAGTTAGTATTTTCTTTGAAAACAATAATTTTCTTAATTTATCTCAGTTTGGTTTCCGAAAAGGAAAATCCACCATTGATGCTGTTGATAGGTTAGTTAGGGAAGTACTTTCAACTTTTGAAAATAAGGCCTTTGCTCAGGTCACTCTTTGTGACCTGAGCAAGGCTTTTGATTGTGTTAATCATGATGATCTGATACTAAAGCTTAAATACTATGGTTTTTCTGGCAATAGACTGGCTTTTTTTGAATCTTATCTTAAAAATAGGTATCAAACAGTTTCAGTAAATGGTAACTTTTCCAGTGAATGCTTAGTAGAATACGGAGTTCCACAGGGCTCAGTTTTAGGTCCCCTTTTATTCTTAGTTAGTATTAACGATTTGCCTTGTTCTGTAAATTCAATTCCATTATTATATGCTGATGACACTACTTTTGTAGACATATCTGACAATTTTGAGCAACTAAAATTAACTGTTGAAAACACTTTGAAAGAAGCGGAAAACTGGTTTGAAGTAAATGGTTTTTTACTCAATAAACAAAAAACTCAAACAATCTTTTTTTCCTTAAGACCGGTTGGAGACGGTATGATTTTTGAAAATGCTGTTTCAGAGGCAAAATTTTTAGGAATTTTCATTGATAATAAACTTAATTGGCAACCTCACATTGAATATATATCTTCTAAACTTTCAAGAGTAGTATTCCTTTTAAGACGATTAACTATTTTTGTCCCAGAAAACTATTGGAAAACTGCTTACTTTGCATTTTTTCAATCAATTTTTAGATATGGCTTGATTTTATATGGAAATAGCTCCAAAGTTAATGATTTGTTAATTCTTCAGAAAAAAGCAGTTAGAGTATTAACTAAATCAGACGCCAGAGCCCATTGTAGACCTTTATTTGTTCAGCTTGAAATACAAACCATCATTAATCTTTACATTTTTGATCTAATGACATTTGTTTTTAAAAATCAAGACTTAATTGTACCTAAGAGTAATATACATTACTACAATACTCGTAATAAAAGCAAGGCAAATATAGATTTTAATAGGTTAAGCAAATCATTATCTAGTCATGTGGTATTGTCATTGAAGATTTACAATAAGGTTAGTGATCTTGTAGATAAATATAATTTTAAGGTTTTTAAGCAGAAGTTTTATAAATGGCTATCCTTGAATCCTTTTTATTCAGTCAGTGAGTTTTTTGCTTTTGACAAGATTGACTTTTGAATGAGAGATCTATTTTAAAATGAGATTAGGCCTATTGATGTTTTTAATGTTTTATATGTATTTTAAGTCATTAGGTTAAGGAATTTGACTTGGTGGTATTGCACTGCTATTTTTTGACTTTGTCAATGCTGTTTTATGCCTGTGAGACAATAAATGAATTCTTATTCTTATTCTTATTCATGACGTAGACATAGGGTGATAGAATAGGACCAGAAATATAGTATTATACCACCGGAGTAACCGTAAAAACTTAGGTTTTAGAAATATGGTTGACTAAAGTAGTCGGCTTGCGATGTGCGGACAGCGATTTGTCTAAGTTTGACATGAAATACAAATAAATAAAGAAGTGTGCCAACATTAGGTACACATAGGGTGATAGAATAGAACCAGAACTTTAGTATTATACCAACAAAGTTACCGTTAAAACTTTGGTTTTGGAAATATGGGTAGTTAAAGTAGTCGCTTTGCGAAGTGCGGACAGCGATTTGTCTAAATTTGACATGAAATATAAAATAAATACGGACGTGTAACAACATTACGTACACATAGAATGATAGAATAGGACCAGAACTTTAGTACTATACCACCCAAGTTACCTTAACAACTTAGGTTTTGGAAATATGGGTGATTAAAGTAGTCGCTTTGCGATGTGCGGACAGCAATTTGTCTAGGTTTGACATGATATATAAAAATAAATACGGAATTCTGTATACATTACGTACAAATAGGGTGATAGAATAGTACCAGAAATATAGTACTATACCACCGAAGTTACCGTAAAAACTTAGGTTTTGGAAATATGGGTGATTAAAGTAGTCGCTTTGCGATGTGCGGACAGCGATTTGTCTAAGTTTAACATGAAATATAAAAATAAATACGGATGTGTGGATACATAACGTAGACATAGGGTGATAGAATATTCCTAGAAATATAGTATTATTTTACCGAAGTTACGACAAAAACTTAGGTTTTGGAAATATGGGTGGTTAAAGTAGTCGCTTTGCGATGTGCGGACAGCGATTTGTCTAAGTTTAACATGAAATATAAAAATAAATACGGATGTGTGGATACATAACGTAGACATAGGGTGATAGAATAGTACCAGAAATATAGTATTATACTACCGACGTTACGACAAAAACTTAGGTTTTGGAAATATGGGTGGTTAAAGTAGTCGCTTTGCGATGTGCGGACAGCGATTTGTCTAAGTTTGACATGAAAAACAAATAAATAAATAAGTGTGCCAACATTAGGTACACATAGGGTGATAGAATAGAACCAGAACTTTAGTATTATACCAACAAAGTTACCGTAAAAACTTTGGTTTTGGAAATATGGGTAGTTAAAGTAGTCGCTTTGCGAAGTGCGGACAGCGATTTGTGTAAATTTGACATGAAATATAAAATAAATACGGACGTGTGCCAACATTACGTACACATAGGATGATAGAATAGGACAAGAACTGTAGGACTATACCACCCAAGTTACCGTAAAAACTTAGGTTTTGGAAATATGGGTGATTAAATCAGCCGCTTTGCGATTTGGGGTCAGCGATTTGTCTAAGTTTGACATGAAATATAAAATAAATACGGAAGTGTGCCAACATTAGGTACACATAGGGTGATAGAATAGAACCAGAACTTTAGTATTATACCAACAAAGTTACCGTAAAAACTTTGGTTTTGGAAATATGGGTGATTAAATCAGCCGCTTTGCGATTTGGGGTCAGCGATTTGTCTAAGTTTGACATGAAATATAAAATAAATACGGAAGTGTGCCAACATTAGGTACACATAGGGTGATAGAATAGAACCAGAACTTTAGTATTATACCAACAAAGTTACCGTAAAAACTTAGGTTTTGGAAATATGGGTGGTTAAAGTAGCCGCTTTAGGATGTGTGGTCAGCGAATTGTCCTAGTTTGACAAGAAATATAAATTAAATACCGAAGTGTGCCAATATGACGTACACATAGAATGATAGAATAGGACCAGAACTTTAGTACTATACCACCCAAGTTACCTTAACAACTTAGGTTTTGGAAATATGGGTGATTAAAGTAGTCGCTTTGCGATGTGCGGACAGCAATTTGTCTAGGTTTGACATGATATATAAAAATAAATACGGAATTATGTATACATTACGTACAAATAGGGTGATAGAATATTACCAGAAATATAGTATTATACCACCGAAGTTACCGTAAAATCTTAGGTTTTGGAAATATGGGTGATTAAAGTAGTCGCTTTGCGATGTGCCGACAGCGATTTGTCTAAGTTTAACATGAAATATAAAAATAAATACAGAATTCTGGATACATGACGTACAAATAGGGTGATAGAATAGTACCAGAAATATAGTACTATACCACCGAAGTTACCGTAAAAACTTAGGTTTTGGAAATATCGTGATTAAAGTAGTCGCTTTGCGATGTGCGGACAGCGATTTGTCTAAGTTTAACATGAAATATAAAAATAAATACGGATGTGTGGATACATTACGTAGACATAGGGTGATTGAATAGTACCAGAAATATAGTATTATACCACCGAAGTTACCGTAAAAACTTAGGTTTTGGAAATATGGGTGATTAAAGTAGTCGCTTTGCGATGTGCGGACAGCGATTTGTCTAAGTTTAACATGAAATATAAAAATAAATACAGAATTCTGGATACATGACGTACAAATAGGGTGATAGAATAGTACCAGAAATATAGTACTATACCACCGAAGTTACCGTAAAAACGTAGGTTTTGGAAATATGGGTGATTAAAGTAGTCGCTTTGCGATGTGCGGACAGCGATTTGTCTTAGTTTGACATGAAATACAAAATAAATACGGAATTGGGGATACATGACGTAGACATAGGGTGATAGAATAGGACCAGAAATATAGTATTATACCACCGGAGTAACCGTAAAAACTTAGGTTTTGGAAATATGGTTGACTAAAGTAGTCGCTTTGCGATGTGCGGACAGCGATTTGTCTAAGTTTGACATGAAATACAAATAAATAAAGAAGTATGCCAACATTAGGTACACATAGGGTGATAGAATAGAACCAGAACTTTAGTATTGTACCAACAAAGTTACCGTAAAAACTTTGGTTTTGGAAATATGGGTGATTAAATTAGCCACTTTGCGATGTGCGGTCAGCGATTTGTCTAAGTTTGACATGAAATATAAAATAAATACGGAAGTGTGCTAACATTACGTACACATAGGATGATAGAATAGAACCAGAACTTTAGTTTTATACCAAACAAGTTACCGTAAAAACTTAGGTTTTGGAGATATGGGTGGTTACAGTAGCCGCTTTGCGATGTTCGGTCAGCGATTTGTCTTAGTTTGACATGAAATACAAAATAAATACGGAATTGGGGATACATGACGTAGACATAGGGTGATAGAATAGGACCAGAAATATAGTATTATACCACCGGAGTAACCGTAAAAACTTAGGATTTGGAAATATGGTTGACTAAAGTAGTCGCTTTGCGATGTGCGGACAGTGATTTGTCTAAGTTTGACATGAAATACAAATAAATAAAGAAGTGTGCCAACATTAGGTACACATAGGGTGATAGAATAGAACCAGAACTTTAGTATTATACCAAACAAGTTACCGTAAAAACTTAGGTTTTGGAAATATGGGTGGTTAAAGTAGCTTTGCGATATGCAGTCAGCGAATTGTCCTAGTTTGACATGAAATATAAAATAAATACGGAAGTGTGCTAACATTACGTACACATAGGGTGATAGAATAGAACCAGAACTTCAGTATTATACCAAACAAGTTACCGTAAAAACTTAGGTTTTGGAAATACGGGTGGTTAAAGTAGCCGCTTTGCGATGTGCGGTCAGCGATTTGTCTTAGTTTGACATGAAATACAAATTAAATACGAAATTGGGGATACATGACGTAGACATAGGGTGATAGAACAGGACCAGAAATATAGAATTATACCACCGAAGTAACCGTAAAAACTTAGGTTTTGGAAATATGGTTGACTAAAATCGTCGCTTTGCGATGTGCGGACAGCGATTTGTCTAAGTTTAACATGAAATATAAAAATAAATACAGTATTCTGGATACATGATGTACAAATAGGGTGATAGAATAGTACCAGAAATATAGTACTATACCTCCGAAGTTACCGTAAAAACTCAGGTTTTGGAAATATGGGTGATTAAAGTAGTCGCTTTGCGATGTGCGGACAGCGATTTGTCTAAATTTGACATGAAATATAAAATAAATACGGACGTGTTCCAACATTACGTACACATAAGATGATAGAATAGGACAAGAACTGTAGGACTATACCACCCAAGTTACCGTAAAAACTTAGGTTTTGGAAATATGGGTGATTAAATCAGCCGCTTTGCGATTTGGGTTCAGCGATTTGTCTAAGTTTGACATGAAATATAAAATAAATACGGAAGTGTGCCAACATTAGGTACACATAGGGTGATATAATAGAACCAGAACTTTAGTATTATACCAACTAAGTTACCGTAAAAACTTTGGTTTTGGAAATATGGGTGATTAAATTAGCCACTTTGCGATGTGCGGTCAGCGATTTGTCTAAGTTTGACATGATATATAAAATAAATACGGAAGTGTGCTAACATTACGTACACATAGGATGATAGAATAGAACCAGAACTTTAGTATTATACCAAACAAGTTACCGTAAAAACTTAGGTTTTGGAAATATGGGTTGTTAAAGTAGCCGCTTTGCGATGTGCGGTCAGCGATTTGTCTTAGTTTGACATGAAATACAAAATAAATACGGAATTGGGGATACATGACGTAGACATAGGGTGATAGAATAGGACCAGAAATATAGTATTATACCACCGAAGTTACCGTAAAAACTTAGGTTTTGGAAATATGGGTGGTTAAAGTAGTCGCTTTGCGATGTGCGGACAGCGATTTGTCTAAGTTTGACATGAAATATAAAATAAATACGGAAGTGTGCCAACATTACGTACAAATAGGATGATAGAATAGGACAAGAACTGTAGGACTATACCACCCAAGTTACCGTAAAAACTTAGGGTTTGGAAATATGGGTGATTAAATTAGCCGCTTTGCGATATGCGGTCAGCGATTTGTCTAAGTTTGACATGAAATATAAAATAAATACGGAAGTGTGCTAACATTACGTACACATAGGGTGATAGAATAGAACCAGAACTTCAGTATTATACCAAACAAGTTACCGTAAAAACTTAGGTTTTGGAAATACGGGTGGTTAAAGTAGCCGCTTTGCGATGTGCGGTCAGCGATTTGTCTTAGTTTGACATGAAATACAAATTAAATACGAAATTGGGGATACATGACGTAGACATAGGGTGATAGAACAGGACCAGAAATATAGAATTATACCACCGAAGTAACCGTAAAAACTTAGGTTTTGGAAATATGGTTGACTAAAATCGTCGCTTTGCGATGTGCGGACAGCGATTTGTCTAAGTTTAACATGAAATATAAAAATAAATACAGAATTCTGGATACATGATGTACAAATAGGGTGATAGAATAGTACCAGAAATATAGTACTATACCACCGAAGTTACCGTAAAAACTTAGGTTTTGGAATTATGGGTGATTAAAGTAGTCGCTTTGCGATGTGCGGACAGCGATTTGTCTAAGTTTAACATGAAATATAAAAATAAATACGGATGTGTGGATACATGACGTAGACATAGGGTGATAGAATAGTACCAGAAATATAGTATTATACCACCGAAGTTACCGTAAAAACTTAGGTTTTGGAAATATGGGTGATTAAAGTAGTCGCTTTGCGATGTGCGGACAGCGATTTGTCTAAGTTTAACATGAAATATAAAAATAAATACAGAATTCTGGATACATGACGTACAAATAGGGTGATAGAATAGTACCAGAAATATAGTACTATACCTCCGAATTTACCGTAAAAACTTAGGTTTTGGAAATATGGGTGATTAAAGTAGTCGCTTTGCGATTTGCGGACAGCGATTTGTCTTAGTTTGACATGAAATACAAAATAAATACGGAATTAGGGATACATGACGTAGACATAGGGTGATAGAATAGGACCAGAAATATAGTATTATACCACCGGAGTAACCGTAAAAACTTAGGTTTTGGAAATATAGTTGACTAAAGTAGTCGCTTTGCGATGTACGGACAGCGATTTGTCTAAGTTTGACATGAAATACAAATAAATAAAGAAGTGTGCCAACATTAGGTACACATAGGGTGATAGAATAGAACCAGAACGTTAGTATTATACCAACAAAGTTACCGTAAAAACTTTGGTTTTGGAAATATGGGTAGTTAAAGTAGTTGCTTTGCGAAGTTCGGACAGCGATTTGTCTAAATTTGACATGAAATATAAAATAAATACGGACGTGTTCCAACATTACGTACACATAAGATGATAGAATAGGACAAGAACTGTAGGACTATACCACCCAAGTTACCGTAAAAACTTAGGGTTTGGAAATATGGGAGATTAAATTAGCCGCTTTGCGATGTGCGGTTAACGATTTGTCTAAGTTTGACATGAAATATAAAATAAATATGGAAGTGTGATAACATTACATACACATAGGGTGATAGAATAGAATCAAAAAGTTTAGTATTATACCAACTAAGTTTCCGTAAAAACTTAGGTTTTGGAAATATGGGTAGTTAAAGTAGTCGCTTTGCGAAGTGCGGACAGCGATTTGTCTAAGTTTGACATGAAATATAAATAAATAATGAAGTGTGCCAACATTACTTACACTTAAAATGATAGAATAGGACAAGAACTGTAGGACTATACCACCCAAGTTACCGTAAAAACTTAGGGTTTGGAAATATGGGAGATTAAATTAGCCGCTTTGCGATGTGCGGTTAACGATTTGTCTAAGTTTGACATGAAATATAAAATAAATATGGAAGTGTGATAACATTACATACACATAGGGTGATAGAATAGAATCAAAAAGTTTAGTATTATACCAACCAAGTTTCCGTAAAAACTTAGGTTTTGGAAATATGGGTAGTTAAAGTAGTCGCTTTGCGAAGTGCGGACAGCGATTTGTCTTAGTTTGACATGAAATATAAAATAAATACGGAAGTGTGCCAACATGACGTACACATAGGATGATAGAATAGGACCAGAACCTTTGTACTTTACTACCCAAGTTGCCATAAAAACTTATTGTTTTGGAAATATGGGTGATTAAAGTAGACGCTTTGCGATGTGCGGACAACGATTTGTCAAAGTTTGACATGAAATATAAAATAAATACGGAAGTGTGCCAACATGACGTACGCATAGGATGATAGAATAGGACCAGAACTTTAGTACTATACCACCCAAGTTACCTTGACAACTTAGGTTTTGGAAATATGGGTGATTAAAGTAGTCGCTTTGCGATGTGCGGACAGCAATTTGTCTAGGTTTGACATGATATATAAAAATAAATACGGAATTCTGGATACATGATGTACAAATAGGGTGATAGAATAGTACCAGAAATATAGTACTATACCACCGAAGTTACCGTAAAAACTTAGGTTTTGGAATTATGGGTGATTAAAGTAGTCGCTTTGCGATGTGCGGACAGCGATTTGTCTAAGTTAGACATGAAATATAAAAATAAATACGGATGTGTGGATACATGACGTAGACATAGGGTGATAGAATAGTACCAGAAATATAGTATTATACCACCGAAGTTACCGTAAAAACTTAGGTTTTGGAAATATGGGTGATTAAAGTAGTCGCTTTGCGATGTGCGGACAGCGATTTGTCTAAGTTTAACATGAAATATAAAAATAAATACAGAATTCTGGATACATGACGTACAAATAGGGTGATAGAATAGTACCAGAAATATAGTACTATACCTCCGAATTTACCGTAAAAACTTAGGTTTTGGAAATATGGGTGATTAAATCAGCCGCTTTGCGATTTGGGGTCAGCGATTTGTCTAAGTTTGACATGAAATATAAAATAAATACGGAAGTGTGCCAACATTAGGTACACATAGGGTGATAGAATAGAACCAGAACTTTAGTATTATACCAACAAAGTTACCGTAAAAACTTTGGTTTTGGAAATATGGGTGATTAAAGTAGTCGCTTTGCGATGTGCGGACAGCGATTTGTCTAAGTTTAACATGAAATATAAAAATAAATACAGAATTCTGGATACATGACGTACAAATAGGGTGATAGAATAGTACCAGAAATATAGTACTATACCTCCGAATTTACCGTAAAAACTTAGGTTTTGGAAATATGGGTGATTAAATCAGCCGCTTTGCGATTTGGGTTCAGCGATTTGTCTAAGTTTGACATGAAATATAAAATAAATACGGAAGTGTGCCAACATTAGGTACACATAGGGTGATAGAATAGAACCAGAACTTTAGTATTATACCAACTAAGTTACCGTAAAAACTTTGGTTTTGGAAATATGGGTGATTAAATTAGCCACTTTGCGATGTGCGGTCAGCGATTTGTCTAAGTTTGACATGATATATAAAATAAATACGGAAGTGTGCTAACATTACGTACACATAGGATGTTAGAATAGAACCAGAACTTTAGTATTATACCAAACAAGTTACCGTAAAAACTTATGTTTTGGAAATATGGGTGGTTACATTAGCCGCTTTGCGATGTGCGGTCAGCGATTTGTCTTAGTTTGACATGAAATACAAAATAAATACGGAATTGGGGATACATGACGTAGACATAGGGTGATAGAATAGGACCAGAAATATAGTATTATACCACCGGAGTAACCGTAAAAACTTAGGTTTTGGAAATATGGTTGAGTAAAGTAGTCGCTTTGCGATGTGCGGACAGCGATTTGTCTAAGTTTGAGATGAAATACAAATAAATAAAGAAGTGTGCCAACATTAGGTACACATAGGGTGATAGAATAGAACCAGAACTTTACAATTATACCAACAAAGTTACCGTAAAAACTTTGGTTTTGGAAATATGGGTAGTTAAAGTAGTCGCTTTGCGAAGTGCGGACAGCGATTTGTCTAAATTTGACATGAAATATAAAATAAATACGGACGTGTGCCAACATTACGTACACATAAGATGATAATATAGGACAAGAACTGTAGGACTATACCACCCAAGTTACCGTAAAAACTTAGGTTTTGGAAATATGGGTGATTAAATCAGCCGCTTTGCGATTTGGGGTCAGCGATTTGTCTAAGTTTGACATGAAATATAAAATAAATACGGAAGTGTGCCAACATTAGGTACACATAGGGTGATAGAATAGAACCAGAACTTTAGTATTATACCAACAAAGTTACCGTAAAAACTTTGGTTTTGGAAATATGGGTGATTAAATCAGCCGCTTTGCGATTTGGGGTCAGCGATTTGTCTAAGTTTGACATGAAATATAAAATAAATACGGAAGTGTGCCAACATTAGGTACACATAGGGTGATAGAATAGAACCAGAACTTCAGTATTATACCAAACAAGTTACCGTAAAAACTTAGGTTTTGGAAATACGGGTGGTTAAAGTAGCCGCTTTGCGATGTGCGGTCAGCGATTTGTCTAAGTTTGACATGAAATATAAATAAATAATGAAGTGTGCCAACATTACTTACACTTAAAATGATAGAATAGGACAAGAACTGTAGGACTATACCACCCAAGTTACCGTAAAAACGTAGGGTTTGGAAATATGGGTGATTAAATTAGCCGCTTTGCGATGTGCGGTTAACGATTTGTCTAAGTTTGACATGAAATATAAAATAAATATGGAAGTGTGATAACATTACATACACATAGGGTGATAGAATAGAATCAAAAAGTTTAGTATTATACCAACCAAGTTTCCGTAAAAACTTAGGTTTTGGAAATATGGGTAGTTAAAGTAGTCGCTTTGCGAAGTGCGGACAGCGATTTGTCTTAGTTTGACATGAAATATAAAATAAATACGGAAGTGTGCCAACATGACGTACACATAGGATGATAGAATAGGACCAGAACCTTTGTACTTTACTACCCAAGTTACCATAAAAACTTATTGTTTTGGAAATATGGGTGATTAAAGTAGACGCTTTGCGATGTGCGGACAACGATTTGTCAAAGTTTGACATGAAATATAAAATAAATACGGAAGTGTGCCAACATGACGTACGCATAGGATGATAGAATAGGACCAGAACTTTAGTACTATACCACCCAAGTTACCTTAACAACTTAGGTTTTGGAAATATGGGTGATTAAAGTAGTCGCTTTGCGATGTGCGGACAGCAATTTGTCTAGGTTTGACATGATATATAAAAATAAATACGGAATTCTGTATACATTACGTACAAATAGGGTGATAGAATAGTACCAGAAATATAGTATTATACCACCGAAGTTACCGTAAAAACTTAGGTTTTGGAAATATGGATGATTAAAGTAGTCGCTTTGCGATGTGCGGACAGCGATTTGTCTAAGTTTAACATGAAATATAAAAATAAATACAGAATTCTGGATACATGATGTACAAATAGGGTGATAGAATAGTACCAGAAATATAGTACTATACCACCGAAGTTACCGTAAAAACCTAGGTTTTGGAAATATGGGTGATTAAAGTAGTCGCTTTGCGATGTGCGGACAGCGATTTGTCTAAGTTTAACATGAAATATAAAAATAAATACGGATGTGTGGATACATGACGTAGACATAGGGTGATAGAATAGTACCAGAAATATAGTATTATACCACCGAAGTTACCGTAAAAACTTAGGTTTTGGAAATATGGGTGTTTAAAGTAGTCGCTTTGCGATGTGCGGACAGCGATTTGTCTAAGTTTAACATGAAATATAAAAATAAATACAGAATTCTGGATACATGACGTACAAATTGGGTGATAGAATAGTACCAGAAATATAGTACTATACCTCCGAAGTTACCGTAAAAACTTAGGTTTTGGAAATATGGGTGGTTACAGTAGCCGCTTTGCGATGTGCGGTCAGCGATTTGTCTTAGTTTGACATGAAATACAAAATAAATACGGAATTGGGGATACATGACGTAGACATAGGGTGATAGAATAGGACCAGAAATATAGTATTATACCACCGGAGTAACCGTAAAAACTTAGGTTTTGGAAATATGGTTGAGTAAAGTAGTCGCTTTGCGATGTGCGGACAGCGATTTGTCTAAGTTTGAGATGAAATACAAATAAATAAAGAAGTGTGCCAACATTAGGTACACATAGGGTGATAGAATAGAACCAGAACTTTACAATTATACCAACAAAGTTACCGTAAAAACTTTGGTTTTGGAAATATGGGTAGTTAAAGTAGTCGCTTTGCGAAGTGCGGACAGCGATTTGTCTAAATTTGACATGAAATATAAAATAAATACGGACGTGTGCCAACATTACGTACACATAAGATGATAATATAGGACAAGAACTGTAGGACTATACCACCCAAGTTACCGTACAAACTTAGGTTTTGGAAATATGGGTGATTAAATCAGCCGCTTTGCGATTTGGGGTCAGCGATTTGTCTAAGTTTGACATGAAATATAAAATAAATACGGAAGTGTGCCAACATTAGGTACACATAGGGTGATAGAATAGAACCAGAACTTTAGTATTATACCAACAAAGTTACCGTAAAAACTTTGGTTTTGGAAATATGGGTGATTAAAGTAGTCGCTTTGCGATGTGCGGACAGCGATTTGTCTAAGTTTAACATGAAATATAAAAATAAATACAGAATTCTGGATACATGACGTACAAATAGGGTGATAGAATAGTACCAGAAATATAGTACTATACCTCCGAATTTACCGTAAAAACTTAGGTTTTGGAAATATGGGTGATTAAAGTAGTCGCTTTGCGATGTGCGGACAGCGATTTGTCTTAGTTTGACATAAAATACAAAATAAATACGGAATTGAGGATACATGACGTAGACATAGGGTGATAGAATAGGACCAGAAATATAGTATTATACCACCGGAGTAACCGTAAAAACTTAGGTTTTGGAAATATGGTTGACTAAAGTAGTCGCTTTGCGATGTACGGACAGCGATTTGTCTAAGTTTGACATGAAATACAAATAAATAAAGAAGTGTGCCAACATTAGGTACACATAGGGTGATAGAATAGAACCAGAACGTTAGTATTATACCAACAAAGTTACCGTAAAAACTTTGGTTTTGGAAATATGGGTAGTTAAAGTAGTCGCTTTGCGAAGTGCGGACAGCGATTTGTCTAAATTTGACATGAAATATAAAATAAATACGGACGTGTTCCAACATTACGTACACATAAGATGATAGAATAGGACAAGAACTGTAGGACTATACCACCCAAGTTACCGTAAAAACTTAGGTTTTGGAAATATGGGTGATTAAATCAGCCGCTTTGCGATTTGGGTTCAGCGATTTGTCTAAGTTTGACATGAAATATAAAATAAATACGGAAGTGTGCCAACATTAGGTACACATAGGGTGATAGAATAGAACCAGAACTTTAGTATTATACCAACTAAGTTACCGTAAAAACTTTGGTTTTGGAAATATGGGTGATTAAATTAGCCACTTTGCGATGTGCGGTCAGCGATTTGTCTAAGTTTGACATGATATATAAAATAAATACGGAAGTGTGCTAACATTACGTACACATAGGATGATAGAATAGAACCAGAACTTTAGTATTATACCAAACAAGTTACCGTAAAAACTTATGTTTTGGAAATATGGGTGGTTACAGTAGCCGCTTTGCGATGTGCGGTCAGCGATTTGTCTTAGTTTGACATGAAATACAAAATAAATACGGAATTGGGGATACATGACGAAGACATAGGGTGATAGAATAGGACCAGAAATATAGTATTATACCACCGGAGTAACCGTAAAAACTTAGGTTTTGGAAATATGGTTGAGTAAAGTAGTCGCTTTGCGATGTGCGGACAGCGATTTGTCTAAGTTTGAGATGAAATACAAATAAATAAAGAAGTGTGCCAACATTAGGTACACATGGGGTGATAGAATAGAACCAGAACTTTACAATTATACCAACAAAGTTACCGTAAAAACTTTGGTTTTGGAAATATGGGTAGTTAAAGTAGTCGCTTTGCGAAGTGCGGACAGCGATTTGTCTAAATTTGACATGAAATATAAAATAAATACGGACGTGTGCCAACATTACGTACACATAAGATGATAATATAGGACAAGAACTGTAGGACTATACCACCCAAGTTACCGTAAAAACTTAGGTTTTGGAAATATGGGTGATTAAATCAGCCGCTTTGCGATTTGGGGTCAGCGATTTGTCTAAGTTTGACATGAAATATAAAATAAATACGGAAGTGTGCCAACATTAGGTACACATAGGGTGATAGAATAGAACCAGAACTTTAGTATTATACCAACAAAGTTACCGTAAAAACTTTGGTTTTGGAAATATGGGTGATTAAATCAGCCGCTTTGCGATTTGGGGTCAGCGATTTGTCTAAGTTTGACATGAAATATAAAATAAATACGGAAGTGTGCCAACATTAGGTACACATAGGGTGATAGAATAGAACCAGAACTTCAGTATTATACCAAACAAGTTACCGTAAAAACTTAGGTTTTGGAAATACGGGTGGTTAAAGTAGCCGCTTTGCGATGTGCGGTCAGCGATTTGTCTTAGTTTGACATTAAATATAAAATAAATACGGAAGTGTGCCAACATGACGTACACATAGGATGATAGAATAGGACCAGAACCTTTGTACTTTACTACCCAAGTTACCATAAAAACTTATTGTTTTGGAAATATGGGTGATTAAAGTAGACGCTTTGCGATGTGCGGACAACGATTTGTCAAAGTTTGACATGAAATATAAAATAAATACGGAAGTTTGCCAACATGACGTACGCATAGGATGATAGAATAGGACCAGAACTTTAGTACTATACCACCCAAGTTACCTTAACAACTTATGTTTTGGAAATATGGGTGATTAAAGTAGTCGCTTTGCGATGTGCGGACAGCAATTTGTCTAGGTTTGACATGATATATAAAAATAAATACGGAATTCTGTATACATTACGTACAAATAGGGTGATAGAATAGTACCAGAAATATAGTATTATACCACCGAAGTTACCGTAAAAACTTAGGTTTTGGAAATATGGATGATTAAAGTAGTCGCTTTGCGATGTGCGGACAGCGATTTGTCTAAGTTTAACATGAAATATAAAAATAAATACAGAATTCTGGATACATGATGTACAAATAGGGTGATAGAATAGTACCAGAAATATAGTACTATACCACCGAAGTTACCGTAAAAACCTAGGTTTTGGAAATATGGGTGATTAAAGTAGTCGCTTTGCGATGTGCGGACAGCGATTTGTCTAAGTTTAACATGAAATATAAATATAAATACGGATGTGTGGATACATGACGTAGACATAGGGTGATAGAATAGTACCAGAAATATAGTATTATACCACCGAAGTTACCGTAAAAACTTAGGTTTTGGAAATATGGGTGTTTAAAGTAGTCGCTTTGCGATGTGCGGACAGCGATTTGTCTAAGTTTAACATGAAATATAAAAATAAATACAGAATTCTGGATACATGACGTACAAATTGGGTGATAGAATAGTACCAGAAATATAGTACTATACCTCCGAAGTTACCGTAAAAACTTAGGTTTTGGAAATATGGGTGGTTACAGTAGCCGCTTTGCGATGTGCGGTCAGCGATTTGTCTTAGTTTGACATGAAATACAAAATAAATACGGAATTGGGGATACATGACGTAGACATAGGGTGATAGAATAGGACCAGAAATATAGTATTATACCACCGGAGTAACCGTAAAAACTTAGGTTTTGGAAATATGGTTGAGTAAAGTAGTCGCTTTGCGATGTGCGGACAGCGATTTGTCTAAGTTTGAGATGAAATACAAATAAATAAAGAAGTGTGCCAACATTAGGTACACATAGGGTGATAGAATAGAACCAGAACTTTACAATTATACCAACAAAGTTACCGTAAAAACTTTGGTTTTGGAAATATGGGTAGTTAAAGTAGTCGCTTTGCGAAGTGCGGACAGCGATTTGTCTAAATTTGACATGAAATATAAAATAAATACGGACGTGTGCCAACATTACGTACACATAAGATGATAATATAGGACAAGAACTGTAGGACTATACCACCCAAGTTACCGTAAAAACTTAGGTTTTGGAAATATGGGTGATTAAATCAGCCGCTTTGCGATTTGGGGTCAGCGATTTGTCTAAGTTTGACATGAAATATAAAATAAATACGGAAGTGTGCCAACATTAGGTACACATAGGGTGATAGAATAGAACCAGAACTTTAGTATTATACCAACAAAGTTACCGTAAAAACTTTGGTTTTGGAAATATGGGTGATTAAAGTAGTCGCTTTGCGATGTGCGGACAGCGATTTGTCTAAGTTTAACATGAAATATAAAAATAAATACAGAATTCTGGATACATGACGTACAAATAGGGTGATAGAATAGTACCAGAAATATAGTACTATACCTCCGAATTTACCGTAAAAACTTAGGTTTTGGAAATATGGGTGATTAAAGTAGTCGCTTTGCGATGTGCGGACAGCGATTTGTCTTAGTTTGACATGAAATACAAAATAAATACGGAATTGGGGATACATGACGTAGACATAGGGTGATAGAATAGGACCAGAAATATAGTATTATACCACCGGAGTAACCGTAAAAACTTAGGTTTTGGAAATATGGTTGACTAAAGTAGTCGCTTTGCGATGTACGGACAGCGATTTGTCTAAGTTTGACATGAAATACAAATAAATAAAGAAGTGTGCCAACTTTAGGTACACATAGGGTGATAGAATAGAACCAGAACGTTAGTATTATACCAACAAAGTTACCGTAAAAACTTTGGTTTTGGAAATATGGGTAGTTAAAGTAGTCGCTTTGCGAAGTGCGGACAGCGATTTGTCTAAATTTGACATGAAATATAAAATAAATACGGACGTGTTCCAACATTACGTACACATAAGATGATAGAATAGGACAAGAACTGTAGGACTATACCACCCAAGTTACCGTAAAAACTTAGGTTTTGGAAATATGGGTGATTAAATCAGCCGCTTTGCGATTTGGGTTCAGCGATTTGTCTAAGTTTGACATGAAATATAAAATAAATACGGAAGTGTGCCAACATTAGGTACACATAGGGTGATAGAATAGAACCAGAACTTTAGTATTATACCAACTAAGTTACCGTAAAAACTTTGGTTTTGGAAATATGGGTGATTAAATTAGCCACTTTGCGATGTGCGGTCAGCGATTTGTCTAAGTTTGACATGATATATAAAATAAATACGGAAGTGTGCTAACATTACGTACACATAGGATGATAGAATAGAACCAGAACTTTAGTATTATACCAAACAAGTTACCGTAAAAACTTATGTTTTGGAAATATGGGTGGTTACAGTAGCCGCTTTGCGGTGTGCGGTCAGCGATTTGTCTTAGTTTGACATGAAATACAAAATAAATACGGAATTTGGGATACATGACGTAGACATAGGGTGATAGAATAGGACCAGAAATATAGTATTATACCACCGGAGTAACCGTAAAAACTTAGGTTTTGGAAATATGGTTGAGTAAAGTAGTCGCTTTGCGATGTGCGGACAGCGATTTGTCTAAGTTTGAGATGAAATACAAATAAATAAAGAAGTGTGCCAACATTAGGTACACATAGGGTGATAGAATAGAACCAGAACTTTACAATTATACCAACAAAGTTACCGTAAAAACTTTGGTTTTGGAAATATGGGTAGTTAAAGTAGTCGCTTTGCGAAGTGCGGACAGCGATTTGTCTAAATTTGACATGAAATATAACATAAATACGGACGTGTGCCAACATTACGTACACATAAGATGATAATATAGGAAAAGAACTGTAGGACTATACCACCCAAGTTACCGTAAAAACTTAGGTTTTGGAAATATGGGTGATTAAATCAGCCGCTTTGCGATTTGGGGTCAGCGATTTGTCTAAGTTTGACATGAAATATAAAATAAATACGGAAGTGTGCCAACATTAGGTACACATAGGGTGATAGAATAGAACCAGAACTTTAGTATTATACCAACAAAGTTACCGTAAAAACTTTGGTTTTGGAAATATGGGTGATTAAATCAGCCGCTTTGCGATTTGGGGTCAGCGATTTGTCTAAGTTTGACATGAAATATAAAATAAATACGGAAGTGTGCCAACATTAGGTACACATAGGGTGATAGAATAGAACCAGAACTTCAGTATTATACCAAACAAGTTACCGTAAAAACTTAGGTTTTGGAAATACGGGTGGTTAAAGTAGCCGCTTTGCGATGTGCGGTCAGCGATTTGTCTAAGTTTGACATGAAATATAAATAAATAATGAAGTGTGCCAACATTACTTACACTTAAAATGATAGAATAGGACAAGAACTGTAGGACTATACCACCCAAGTTACCGTAAAAACTTAGGGTTTGGAAATATGGGTGATTAAATTAGCCGCTTTGCGATGTGCGGTTAACGATTTGTCTAAGTTTGACATGAAATATAAAATAAATATGGAAGTGTGATAACATTACATACACATAGGGTGATAGAATAGAATCAAAAAGTTTAGTATTATACCAACCAAGTTTCCGTAAAAACTTAGGTTTTGGAAATATGGGTAGTTAAAGTAGTCGCTTTGCGAAGTGCGGACAGCGATTTGTCTTAGTTTGACATGAAATATAAAATAAATACGGAAGTGTGCCAACATGACGTACACATAGGATGATAGAATAGGACCAGAACCTTTGTACTTTACTACCCAAGTTACCATAAAAACTTATTGTTTTGGAAATATGGGTGATTAAAGTAGACGCTTTGCGATGTGCGGACAACGATTTGTCAAAGTTTGACATGAAATATAAAATAAATACGGAAGTGTGCCAACATGACGTACGCATAGGATGATAGAATAGGACCAGAACTTTAGTACTATACCACCCAAGTTACCTTAACAACTTAGGTTTTGGAAATATGGGTGATTAAAGTAGTCGCTTTGCGATGTGCGGACAGCAATTTATCTAGGTTTGACATGATATATAAAAATAAATACGGAATTCTGTATACATTACGTACAAATAGGGTGATAGAATAGTACCAGAAATATAGTATTACACCACCGAAGTTACCGTAAAAACTTAGGTTTTGGAAATATGGATGATTAAAGTAGTCGCTTTGCGATGTGCGGACAGCGATTTGTCTAAGTTTAACATGAAATATAAAAATAAATACAGAATTCTGGATACATGATGTACAAATAGGGTGATAGAATAGTACCAGAAATATAGTACTATACCACCGAAGTTACCGTAAAAACCTAGGTTTTGGAAATATGGGTGATTAAAGTAGTCGCTTTGCGATGTGCGGACAGCGATTTGTCTAAGTTTAACATGAAATATAAAAATAAATACGGATGTGTGGATACATGACGTAGACATAGGGTGATAGAATAGTACCAGAAATATAGTATTATACCACCGAAGTTACCGTAAAAACTTAGGTTTTGGAAATATGGGTGTTTAAAGTAGTCGCTTTGCGATGTGCGGACAGCGATTTGTCTTAGTTTAACATGAAATATAAAAATAAATACAGAATTCTGGATACATGACGTACAAATTGGGTGATAGAATAGTACCAGAAATATAGTACTATACCTCCGAAGTTTCCGTAAAAACTTAGGTTTTGGAAATATGGGTGAAAAAAGTAGTCGCTTTGCGATGTGCGGACAGCGATTTGTCTTAGTTTGACATGAAATACAAAATAAATACGGAATTGGGGATACATGACGTAGACATAGGGTGATAGATTAGGACCAGAAATATAGTATTATACCACCGGAGTAACCGTAAAAACTTAGGTTTTGGAAATATGGTTGACTAAAGTAGTCGCTTTGCGATGTGCGGACAGCGATTTGTCTAAGTTTGAGATGAAATACGAATAAATAAAGAAGTGTGCCAACATTAGGTACACATAGGGTGATAGAATAGAACTAGAACTTTACAATTATACAAACAAAGTTACCGTAAAAACTTTGGTTTTGGAAATATGGGTAGTTAAAGTAGTCGCTTTGCGAAGTGCGGACAGCGATTTGTCTAAATTTGACATGAAATATAAAATAAATACGGACGTGTGCCAACATTACGTACACATAAGATGATAGAATAGGACAAGAACTGTAGGACTATACCACCCAAGTTACCGTAAAAACTTAGGTTTTGGAAATATGGGTGATTAAATCAGCCGCTTTGCGATTTGGGGTCAGCGATTTGCCTAAGTTTGACATGAAATATAAAATAAATACGGAAGTGTGCCAACATTAGGTACACATAGGGTGATAGAATAGAACCAGAACTTTAGTATTATACCAACAAAGTTACCGTAAAAACTTTGGTTTTGGAAATATGGGTGATTAAATTAGCCACTTTGCGATGTGCGGTCAGCGATTTGTCTAAGTTTGAGATGAAATACAAATAAATAAAGAAGTGTGCCAACATTAGGTACACATAGGGTGATAGAATAGAACCAGAACTTTACAATTATACCAACAAAGTTACCGTAAAAACTTTGGTTTTGGAAATATGGGTAGTTAAAGTAGTCGCTTTGCGAAGTGTGGACAGCGATTTGTCTAAATTTGACATGAAATATAAAATAAATACGGACGTGTGCCAACATTACGTACACATAAGATGATAGAATAGGACAAGAACTGTAGGACTATACCACCCAAGTTACCGTAAAAACTTAGGTTTTGGAAATATGGGTGATTAAATCAGCCGCTTTGCGATTTGGGGTCAGCGATTTGTCTAAGTTTGACATGAAATACAAAATAAATACGGAATTGGGGATACATGACGTAGACATAGGGTGATAGAATAGGACCAGAAATATAGTATTATACCACCGAAGTTACCGTAAAAACTTAGGTTTTGGAAATATGGGTGGTTAAAGTAGTCGCTTTGCGATGTGCGGACAGCGATTTGTCTAAGTTT